>PVJH01002864.1:0-155982 GCA_004026705.1 Nesogale talazaci
CTCAGAGCAGTTGGTAGTTTCTAGCTACCAATTGCTAGCCTTGCCATTACAACCAGGACTCCTCTGAAGTCATTAGACCCTAACAAATCAGAAGTAGTCTGTCTGGAAAATAGAAGATTCAGATGTGCCATGTACACCTAAATCTAAATCAAACTACAATTTAACTGAATGCATTGTTTATGGTGGTGAAGAATATTAAATATACCAAGGACTGTCAGAAGTGCAAACAAATCTGTCTTCGAAGTACAGATAGAATGCTTCATAGAAGGGAGGACAGCAAGACTTCTTCTTACATACTTTGGACATGTTATGAGGAGAGATCAGTCCCTAGAAAATGGCGCCGTGCTTGGTACCTGCTTGGTCATTGAAAAGAAGGAAGACCATCAACAAGATAGATGGACACAATGGTAAAGATTGCGCATGATACAGGACCACATTCTGTTGCTCCTATTGCCCTATCACACTCTTGTACAGAGATGAGGAGCCTGGTGGGATAGTGGCTAGAACCTCAAGGGCAACAGTTCAAAACCACGAGCTACTCCCAAGAGAAGGTTGAGGCTTTCTACTCGTGTAAACAGTTACACTCTCAGAAACTCACAGAGGCCGTTTGACCCTGTCTTGGGGGCTCTATGAGCTAGATTTGACTGAATGGCACTGAGGCTTCAATATTACATGTGCGGTTGATAGGAGTTGAAACCAATACGTAGTCCATCACTAAAATTCACTGCCATTGAATTGATTCTCATAGCCACCATGGCTTAATAGAATGTAGAAATAGAAACCTAAGGGTGACTTTGGACGCTAGTGAGAATTCTCAAGTGCAATAAATTACTACAAAGAAGCAGCAACTTGAGACAAAAACACCTACAAACCACTTCACCAAGGCCTTGTAAGATTTCTCCAGGAGGAGACAAGCTTGTTTTTGCCAATTCAGGACACTTAATTGTGTGCAGAAAGAGATATTGACCTATGCCCAAGGTTAGTAAACAAAATAATCCCATGTAAATGAGGCTTTGATGAGGTGGAAACTGTGAGTAAATGGCAGGACCTTGAAGCAGTTGCTGTAGGTAACCTTTTCCTAATGGAATGAGACCAAGTGAAGAAGCCATCAAGCAAGTATGACCCTGGACTTCAATGACTTTCGCAGGGACTGCAGGAAAGAGAACCAATCCTGACAATTGGAGCAGGAACACAGGGTGGGGGCAGCGGACATTCTTCTTTAATACAATGAGTTCATCAGAGTAATTCAAGGCTGGTGAAGGAAGAGAGGAAAAGCACTAAGCGGCAGCCAGGGTTTGGGTTTCTCTGCTCTGAGGCCTTGAAGCCACTTAATTGTAAAGAGCTTGGTACACAGTGCCCAGTCCTAGGCATTCAGAAGCACGAAACCTGGTCAGAAAACTGGAGTTAGCTAAGTAACCATGATTAACATTTGCAACGGAATCAATGGCATTCCTGTGGCACCCGTATTACTTTAAATCCTATTTTAGAGCAGTGTTTCCCAAACATTGCTGCACCTTGAAATTGTGTAGTAGTTTTGAAAAGGACACTGACCCTGGGCACCTACCGCAGCTCCTCTGAGGATGGTAAATATGACAGTGTTGTGTGACAAAGGTGACTGCTTTGGACACCTTGTAGGGCACTTCTATTCTGGCCCTAGGGTCACTCTGCTTCTTAATGTATCCAACAACAGCACATTTGTGACTTTTGGGTTGGATTATTAACAAGGACAAAACACCCCACCTGCTTTACTGAGGAAGATTAGCTTCCCCTGTCTGTGTGTTGTCGTTTTTTCTGTAAGATATTAGGGAGCTCATCTACCCTTTTTAGGAAGAGGAAAACTGCCTTTCTGTAATCAAATTTTGTCTTTAGGTGGTTTAAGGATCGATGTGTCAGCTGAAAGAAAAGTATCATTATTGTTCAGAAATATATTTGGGAGACATGTTCAAAAGAGAAAAAAAACAAACAACAGAGACAGCGCCTTTGAAAACCAAAACAAAACAGCAACTGAGGTATGGAATGTTGAGCAAAAAAACATATACTTTCCAAAAAATCAGCATAATGCATTCTTTTAAAAAATGCACTGTATTCCTAGATCCCAAATATAAGTAAAGAAAGCTTAGCTTTAGGTTTTTAATCATATGGAAGGCCACGTGAAGTAATTCTGATCTCTGATCTTCTTAGTACAAAAGGAAAAGTTCCTAAACTGCAGTGAATTGTCATTACACCTTAAAGCACTACCAGTGACATTTCTACCCTGTTCCCAAACATTTTCTTGATAATTTTTGTATTACCATTATGTCATTTGTATTGCTGATGGTATTGTAATGTTAAGCATTGAGCTGCTAACAGCAAGTCAGGGATTTAACCCCCGAGTCATTGCCCCAGAGAAAGATGAGGCTCTTTGGTCCTGCAAAGATGTGCAACTGTGGAAACTCTGTGTAAGGTCTCTGGGATCCAGAATCCACCTGCTGACAGTGGGCTATAGTACATCCCCCAGAATTCCATTTCTTTAACTCATAATGTTATCATTCTCTCCATTCATTACTCAGTCATTCTCTTGCCCTTACAACTTACCGGAGTTCTGCTGACAAGCTGAGACATCCATTAGGCGACTAAGTGCAAGGTCAGCACATAGAACCTATCAGCAGTGTAAACTCTAGAGAATTTATGTCAACTTGGTTGCACTTGCAAGAAGTTACAGATAGAGTGCAACCTCTCACTCAGATCTCAGCTCCATGACATCTCTTCGGGGATGTGGTCTATTTTATATTTATCAAGACACTATAGAGAACCCTCCCCTTCTTTTTCCTGCTGGTTTGGATCTGGTCTGGCTTCTTAGGAGTGCCTGCTAATACTGGAATTATCATGGAAATGCCGTAGCATCTGCTTTGTCATTCTTTGTCTGAATCCACTAACTATGATCTGTCTGGGTTTTCCTCTTGGTTCATTTTTCAGCGTTCTGGTTTCTTAGCTGCAGTTTCTCTACAACTCAGAAAACGTCCCTAGCTCAATTCTGACACATGAACCTGAACCAAACTGAATTTAATCCCTTTTAGAACTCTATAAGCCATTTTTTTGTGATATAAATTTTTCTCTTTGTGTACATAATGAAGTGCCACTGCTTTTTGTTTTGTTTTTCTTAGATAATTTGGCCTAATACAGTCACTATGAGCCAGAATTAATTAGATGTGATGATGGGGGGAGTAGGGGTTGTTGCTGTTTTAAAAATGTAGATTATGCACTTTACTGTTCTGAGCCGTCATCTTAAATGATCTTTGACCCAATTTCTGAGGCCTGTCTCATCAAATTCTCTATGCATGACGATGCCTCCATTGTCGCCTTGAACAAGTGAATTTTCCAAAGCACTTGTTTGAATCTCCTCCATTCTCAATTCTTGTTTTATTAACTTCTAAAGATTTGACAACTACTTTAAAAATATGAATTTATAGCACCTTCCTATTTTGGTCTTGTTTTTCCAGCTATCTTTGAACTGCTTTTATTTTTTTCTGAATCTTGATAGATATCTGCATGTTATACATGCAGCTATATTAAATGTAAAATAGTGTGGGAAGCAAGCGTGTATCTGATCTATATATTTACTGGCCAATCTACAATGCCCTTCTGAGATTTGATGGAAAATATTGCTTATTTGCTGTAAAATGGTTTGCTTATTGAATTATTAATAGGTTTAAAGACTAAGAAGAAAAAATGAATAGCAGGCAATTATTAACAAGTCTCCTTCATTTTTAATGATCAGAGCTTACAAGTGTATAGCAGTCCTTTAAATTCTATAGATCCATTATTTTATCACAAGACATAATTTCACATTACTCATTAAACTAGAACCAAGGAACAGTGAATGAAAGTGCTTCCCTCTGGCCTTATCATGGGCTACTGAGATCTGGTGAGCATAAAATGGCTGATTTCCCAAGAGAAATGTACCTGTCCTCAATTTAAAACCCTTTTCTTTACTTTGAGATGAAGTCATAATGGTTAATCAATATTTTTACCTTTACCAGTTTCATAAATGTCCATAATAGATTGTAGGGCTGGTCCACATAAAACAGGTGTACAGTGATGACACTGAGGGTGTTCATTTTCCTCTGTACTAAAAGCAGTGAGAAAATGAGACCATCCCCTTTTGCAGCCTGGGGAGCTCTCAGTAATTCCGATGAGTCTATTGTGCTTGAAAGAAGACAGCGTTTTCCAAGTTTCCAGTGTTGACATTTTTAATGCTCAAGCAGGATAAAGATATTATTGACCAAGGGTGGAATGTCAAGATCAAGTTAAGAGGATACATTTTAATGACAAACGAAGACATATAGAGACCGAGACACACACACAGAGAGATTGTATAGCATTATGTGAGGAACATGAGGCTGAGAGAACTCTCTTGAGTTTCAAGCAGTAGAATATAACTTATAGCGTCTTCTAAGGTCCTCCATGAAAAATTTCTACCACCAATGTGTGATAATTACTGACTGTCAGTTCCCACTGATTCCATTATAACTGATTCCATTATAACTGATAGCGACTCCGTGTGACAGAATAGAACTGCCTGTAAAGTTCTCTAGCCTGTTTCTGGGTCTGAAGTGCCAGCCTTTCAGCTGACAGGGGGGTCCTGATTAACTGGCCATTGTTGTATTTTATTCTCCTTGTCATTAACTCACCTGCTCTACGAGTGCTTCTTTATGTTTTTATTAAGATTAATCAGATATATCGCTGACCTTGCAGAGACTATAACTCAGAAGAGAGAAAAATCATTTAAACACAAGGCCTCATACCAATCCAAATCAACTATGCTCAAGATAATTCTGGACTCAGAGCCACCCTGTAGTTCAAGGCAGAATTGTCTACAAGGTTCCCAAGACGAATCTTTCCAGAAGCAGATTGCTGCAGGCTGTGGTGGTTAGCAACCATGTGCTCTAACCACTGTTCCATGAGCATTCCAAAACAGAAGCCAGATGTGACAAAGGCATTTAAAAATATATATATATTATTGAAAAGTTTACATATGATCTCAGAAGCAAAGGTAATGAATGACTTCTCCTTAACATCACCGAGAAATATTCAGCTACAATAAAGGTCTGTGAATTAGGTTCTGAGAGACAGGCACCTTTTCACTAGGTAGAGATTAGCAGGGGAGGCAGCTAGTGATAGGAAATGAGCAGGTTGAATCCAGGCAAAGAAATGTTCCATGTCAGGCTTATGAGAAGATAACTTGATCAGAAGGATTCCTAATGAGAATCAATAGACATGAAGGTAGGTAGATAGGCTGGTGGAAACCTTAAATGTCAGGCTAGACAGTGTGACCTAATTTGGATTTGACAATTTCTTTTTTCCTCAGGCTACCAGTAAGCTCAGAGCTGTCTCTTCAGAGAACTAGTATTGCTGGTAAGTGAGTTGGAAAGGATAGAAAATTATAATAATGTTCCTGCTAAAACACTATTCATTCATACCATTTCTCATTAATTCATCCAACATAATTTACTGAGTACAAATTATGTGTTGGGTATTGTCAAAATTTCTTATCATTTCATAGAGAGTATATTAAATTGAGAAAGATTTGGCCTTGCTTGTTGAAAATATAAAGGCATATGACTAGACTTATAGTGAAGAAATGATATACAACATTTGAACCTCATTAAATTATAAAAACTAAACTATAAGTTTAGGAGAATATATATTGCCATTAACAGAACAGGACTAGGGGAAAGATAGAACTTTAAAATTGGATAACACATAGATGCAGACTATGTAATATAAGAGGTTATCCAATTGTGTTCAAACTCCAGATTACATTTTGAAATTAAGTAGCGTTATAGGAAAGAAATGCATATTCAAACACACACATGCACGCACCACACACACAAACACACACACACACACCAAAGAGAAATTTCATATCCAACTAATTTTTAGCTTTAAAATATTGCTTGTTTCCTAAAACTAAAGTTTTCCTAAAGGGATAATGTAAACAAGCCATAATTAGAACACTCCACAGTCTAGCATATTGGCTAGTGAAATCAATCCTGTCAAATTGGTTTTTTTTTTGCATCGCTGCCCTCTGATGGTCATGGGAACTACCGAGCCTTGCTCCTGGAGAGCTGCTGGGTTTGAACTGCCAAGCCCAGGGGCCTCAGTCCCGTACTCAACCACTATGCCACCAGGGCTCAGCCCTCAAATTGGGTTTTAATCCTGTGATTTTAGCAGCCACTTATGATTTTGTGCATGTTCTTTTCTCAAAAGACACAATTGCTGATTTACTCCTCTATCTGAACACATTCTTCTTGCTACAATACCATTTTCTATTACAGAGAAAGATACCTGTACCTCCACTATTGGACATTGTAAAAATATCTAAGTGACTTGAAGGACTTCCAGTATACTAACTGTTCCACAAAAGTTAGTGGAACTGAGTCTTTTGTAATGCTGTGTGGACTAATTAGCTATTATATTCCATATATATGTATATGTGTATATATATATATGTATATCCTGGTCTTGTTTCTCTAAAGCATCCTGTGTAACAGAAGAGGCAGTTCTACTTTCTCCTATGGGGATGATTTGAGTTGAATTTAACTCAGTAGCAGTGTGTCTGGTGTTTACTTTGCTGTTGTTTTTATATTGCTGTACTATGTATACATATGAAATCCAATTTAAGTGCCTTTTTAAAAAGTGGCGCAAATATAAATGAAATTCTACATTGAATGTGTCCTTTGAAATAGGACTTATTAGTGAAAATCATAGCAGGACAAAATGAAACTCCTGCTTAGGTTAGAAAAGGTGATTTGATGTGGACAGGCATTCCTCAGAGACATTGTGGGCTGGGTTCCAGATCAGTGCAAAAAATCAAATTAACCAAAAGCAAAGAAAGAGGGATACTAGTGGTTTCACAAGGCACAAGGTCTGCAGTCTCAAACCTTTCTCCATGAGACAAAGTTGGGGCTTTCCACTGGGATAAAGAGGCACAGTCTCAGAAACCCACAAGGGCAGTTCTACCCTGTCCTCCAGGGTCATCCTGAGTCAGAATCGACTCAATGGCTGTGAGTGGCAGTGAGGATGTGGTTTCATCTGGGAGCCACCGTCTCTTTTCTGAGCTCTTTTGCAAATGAGGGAGCCCAAGACAGTGGCTGCTTCTAGGAATGTGTGTAAGTTCATTGTCAGATTTCCCCCTTTGTTCCGTATCTCTTAAATGAGGAAGGTTTCAGTGTGCCCATGAGAACCCTTACAAAACAACATTTAAAAAAAGATGGCATAGGGCTCTGGTTTTATAGTGTTAACTCTCAGCAGCATCAACAAAGTTACAGGAATTTTTATGAGACCTCAGAGATTGTAGCTTCTGCTTTCTGTAAGGCAAGGGAACCCGAAGAGGCAAGCATAGCTGTAGCATTACTCTTGTGATCTTCCATTTCTGCACATCAGAATGTACCAAGGAGTTCACAGTGTCCCTGTCATTTCTAGTGTTTTCCTAGCAGGAGGGATAATGGAGCTAAACCATCACCACCAGTCAAATTCGAACTCAGAGAGCCCCAAGAACAATAAACATGATATTTATCTCCAATCTCCCAGCACCCAAACAAAATGTCTGGCCCACATTCTCAGACATATATTCTGCATCTCTAATATAATGCCAATTTCTCTTTTAGGCTATTTCTTTCATTTGTGAAGTTATTGATTATATTCTATGATCATGGCATCAATCTTTGTTTCATTGGGAATAAAAATAGATATAAGGCACAGATCTGGAGAAGAAAGTGCCTGAGTCTGAATTAACAACAATCATCAGCTGTCATGATCCCTCATATGCCCCCTCATACCACCACCCCCTGTTCCTGGTTTGATGAAATGGAATCACTTCTCTGAGGCTGCAGACAAGTGAAAGATGTTCCATACAATGACTGGAAAAGAGTCTTCTCTATGAAGCACAATCACAAATACATCAGAAAACCACAAATTAAAAGGAAGACAGAAAAAATTCAAAGTTCTATTGTGCACATACCATCTTATATGAATCATATATCATCTAAAACTGACATGAATACAATTAGACACCTTTGGGTCAATATTTAATCATTAGACATGCTGAGCTCTTTACTTAAGGGTATCAGCCAAGGCACCCATTGAAAATTCTTTCCAAGAAACAACCGTACAATCTTTGAGGGAGAATGTGTTATAATGCCATAGGTACCTTCAGGCACAACCTATACCTCCTGCTGGGACTCACCTCATTATTACTGGTGCGTAACCATGTCCTGCCTGCCATTTCAGGGCAGCTGCCTTGACAGAGATAAGTTATCTTGGAATTGTAGTGTCAGAGAGGGGAAACATTGTGAAGGACAGCTGCAGGAACAAATTTAAAACCAGAAAATGTTCCATAGCAGAGTCATTATCCTGAAAAGTCAAAGACCACAGAATCTGAAGCTCTTCCATGAAAAAGATAATTAAAAAGCTTCCTTTATTAGCCAGATTAAGGAGAATGTATTTTTTTCATAAACACATACAAATCCCACCAGTAACATGTTGATATTTTACCTTCCTTCAAGACTCAATACTGGTTGCTTACAATTGAAGTCACATTATCTCATGATCACAATTTTGCTTTAAAGCTGATGCATCAGGATAAAATTACTTTTTAATCTTCAAGAGTAAAAAAAGTGTGAGTTTGGGAAACAACAATGCTAGGACATATATAAATTCTAGTACTTAACATCTTCAGCATTCACTAGTTATGATAAAAAATAAAACCAGCTCCATGTAAAAAAAAAGAAAATAAACAAAAACATTAACAGAGGTGAAGTCAAAACATATTTCTATTAGGGTTCCTGTTCACACATGCCTGGACTTATTCTAAAGATGTCTCTGTGATTGGTGGATGGCTGCAAGCAAGTTCTCTCAGTAATGTGTTTGTCTTCATTTCCTTAGAGGGCTGTTTAAAAAAAAAGAAAGGAAAGGAAAAACGAAATCATAACACTTGCTTCTGAGGAGACTGTCTGAGCCAGCTAAATTCAAGACAGAGAGGTCTGTTCACAAGTTCATGAAAATTACTCTGGGATTCCAAAGTTATAACCTTAAAAGCATTTCTTAAAGGAGACAGTGCGGCAAAATGCAGGCTACACATCAGTGAGTGAAGGGCTTGGAAAGTTGTGTTGAAGAATTGATTTCTGGCATGACAAGAGAACCGCTCATTCATTCAGGGCAGCACTTTCTGTTATCTCATAATCTCCCTGAGGTCTTAACTCATCCACCCTATTTCCTTAACCTTGCCTCTTTAGATTTCATTTTGTTCCTGTAGCTTAAAATTATCATGATCCCACTTTTACCTTACAAATCTGGCAAGACCAAAAGATGAACACTTGTACAGATAGGATCCAGAAACATGGGGAATTCAGGACAGATGACCCCTTCAGGACCAGTGGTGAGAGTGACAATACCAGGAGGGTGAGGGAAGGTGAGGTAGAAAGGGGGAAATTATTATAAGGATCTACATATAACCTCTTTCCGGGGTGTGGACAATGGTTAAGTGGGTGAAGGGAGACATCAGACAGTATAAGATATGACAAAGTAATAATAATTTATAAATTATCAAGGGTTCATGAGGGAGGGGGAAGCAGAGAGGGAGGGGAAAATGAGGAGTCCATGTCAAGGGCTTAAATAGAAAGCAAAAGTTTTGAGAACGATGAGAGCAACGGATGTACAAATATGCATGACACACAATAGATTTATGTATGGATTATGATAAGAGTTCTCTGATCCCCCAATAAAATGATTTTTGAATGTTTCAAAAGAACAAGGTTTGAGTAACTCAAGGATGCCCCGATTGCCATTTTGGCATGCTGGAAATGGAAGGATTCATAAAGAAACCCTGGGGTGCTGTGTGCTAAACATTGGACTGATGACTGAAAGGTCTCAGAACATCTCTGCTCTGTCCTCTAACGTCTTTGTAGTTGGGATTGTCTCAGAGGTGGTGGACTACCTGATAATAGTGAACTTCTCTACTGTCTCTTTCCCCAGATTGGGTCAGTTTCATTCCTGTGTGGGTGAAGGTCCATGTGTACACCAACTCCAAAAAACAAACTCATTGCCATCAAGCCAAGTCTGACTTATAACAACCTTCTATGTAATCACTTTTGATGCTGTTGAAAAAAACGTACTTGCAATGAAAAACTTCTTGGTCTTGGAAATTTCCATCATGTGATTTCACAAATCTCTTCTATCACGGGGGTCAAATTTTCCAACTGCCTGCTCTTTAAATCAAGAAAAGTCTATGTTAGTGCTATACCTTTCAGCACACTCAACCAGTTTACTGAAAAAATAATTTGTGAAGCTGGAATATGAAGAAGAACATAGCATCAAGATTGGCAGAAAACTCATTGAAAACTGGAAATCCACAGATGACAGACTGTTGCTAACTGAAGGCCAAGAGGACTTGAAGCACTAACTATTGAGAGGCTAAAAATGTCATGAGAACAGTAATTAAGAAGTCAAATGATGTGTTGCACTGCAATTCTACTAAAATATCTTCTTTAATGATTAGAGTGCAAAGATACCACCTTTGTTGAAAGCAAAGGTTCACCTAAGCCAACCTGTGGTATTTTCAGTAGCCTGGTGTGGGATAGCAGTAGGCATTTGACTCTCATTAGCTTCCACAGTAGTGGTTCTAAACCAACTCCTCAGGAGAAGGACCATGTTTTATACTCCCATAGGTGGCTCAGACACCCACAGGGCCAGTTCAACATTGTCCCATTGGGTTGTCCTGAATCAGAATTGACTCGATGGCGGTGAGTGGACTATTCATGTGAAATCCAGAGAAATAATAAGGGAGAGACGAATTTACGCACTTGAATTAGGGGGGTAGTGATGAATAGTGAAAGCAACATGGACAACCTGAATAATTCACAAATCTGTCCTGGAGAAGGAACAGTCAAAATGCTCCATAGAAATGATGATGATGATGATGATGATGATGATGATGATGATGATGATGATGAAACTTCATCTCCAATATAGAAGGCATTTTATTAGGAGAGACCAGTCTCTGGGAAAGTACATCTGGCAAGGGAAAGCATCAAGGTAAAGGTCAGTGAAAAAGAGAAAAACCAGCAACTGGATGGATTGACATAGTGGCTTCAATAATGCTCTCAAATAAAATAAGGTGACACAGGATCAGACAATGTTTTGAGCTCTTATATACAGAGTCAATATGTGTTAGAACCAACCATCATCACCTAAAAGCAATAAACTGAAAGGTACAGAATTTTTCAGGAACAAGATAATAAAATATCATCTGGGTCAGTCAAGGTGCAGTGAGGTAGCAATGAAGCATAAAACTTTCTTCCAGTTCCTGAAGGCTTTCTCCCCCCAACTATCATGGTCTCAACTGTACCTTACAAATCCAGCTGGACTAGAGGAGGTACACTGACAGAGATGGGGACTGGAAATGCAGGGAACCTTGGGCAGATTAACCCCTTGGGGCCAGTGGTGAGAGTGGAATCACTGGATGGGTAGAGGGAAGGTGGGGTGGAGAGAGGGAGCCAACTGCGGGGATCTACAGATGGCCTCCTATCTGGAGGATGGACATTGGGAAGAGTGGGAAGGAGGAGATTTAGGGCAGTGTAAGATATGACAAAGCAATAATAATTTATAAAGTAATGAGAACTGGGGGGTAGGGGGAAAAACGATGGAAGGGGGAGGATGAGAAGCTGATATCAAAGGCCCTGGTGGAAAAGCAGATATGTGGAGAATGTTAATGAAAGCAGGCGTGTGAAGGTGATTGGCACAGTATATGTAACTACGTATTGTGAAAAGCAATGTATGAGCCCCCAATAAAATGATTAAAAAGAATATCATCTTCAGAAGTTATAGACCTAGATGGAGAGCATGTTGAGAAACAATTGCTTCACGTTTAATGTTATTCAGATAAAGGTTTCTATTACCCAATAACTATACTTTTTTACTTAGCCTTCTACATACAGCCATTTCACCAGTGAAAGACATGGGTATGCTCTTTTATCTTCATTAATCACTCCATTCATTTAATTGCTATGTCTAGAATGATACCAAAATAAGTATTTAAAATATACTGTTAACAATTATCGAACTCTAAATAGGAAGATATACAATTTACCTGTTTGACCTTTATTTACAGCCCTGACCCCTAATCTTAGGTTGAAATTCTGACAGTCGTCTCCCAGGATCTTGTTTGATGTGCCTACGGAGACGTAAAACACTGAAAGCCAGGAAATAATGTTTTGGCTAATCAAAGGAGAGCCAAGGCAGTCATGTAGCTAAGGTGACTCCTCAAGTCCTGGGCGGGGGGTCCTTTATTACAGCCGTTTAGTGTGGCAACTGGCTTTCTGGCTGGCATTTATCACCTAGCGCTTCAGCACAGGCACTCATCTTTGCATCTCGGATAGTGGTTTCCAAGCGCAGCTCATCGAAAGAGATGCAATTTATTGCCAGGCTAAGTTGAAATTATAGGTAGAGAACATGCTGGTCTCTTTTGCAGATGACTGGCAGTTCTAGCTGATTTTTCTTCATGGTCTTCGCTACCTAGTCAAACCAAGACAAATAAAATGCACTACCACCAGTCCATTCCGATGCACAACCTTATAGAACATGTTAGAACTGCCCCTTCGGGTTTCAGAGACGGCAGCTCTTTAGCGGAGTGGAAAACCTGAGTTAGCAGCTGGGAAACTCCCTGGGGGCGGTTCTGCCCTGTCGTGTGGGGTCACGGTGAGTCAGGATTGACTCAACGGTAGTGATATCGGTTTTTTTTAAGTGCCATTGTTGGCTCTCTATCTCAAATCTGTTCTTTGTGAAGCAAAAACAAAAACGCATAAAACGGGGCAAATCGATTCCCACTGATTATAGTGACCCAGAGGACAGAGCAGAACTGATCCTGTACCCTTTTGAGGCTGCAAATCTTTATGGGAACAAAAAGTCTCATTTTTCTCCTTTTTTGCACCTGACTGATTTAAACACTGAGCTCTTTTGTTTGAATTTCAATACTTACTTCACAGCTTCACCAGCGTCCTACCTAGGAGGGCAGGAGAGAGCAAACATCCCTGAAAGTAAAATCCACGGGTAGATAAGCAAAACCACACTTCCTCACTCCTGCAGGCATGCACTCTCGCACTCACTCACTCACTCACTCACTCACTCACTGCCACCTAGTTCATTCTGACTCAGAGCTACCCTCCAGAAGAGCCCCTGCGAGTTTCCAAGAAAAAAATCTTCATCTTTCTTGTGTGGTGCAGCGGGTGGTACCGTACTACTGACCTTGTGGTTATCAGCCCAAAAGATAACCCTCTGTGTCGCCAAGGCTTTTTACAGTATTTTGCAGATAAAGAAACACAGAGGGGGAAGAAATTATTTTTCTTTAAATAACAGTAACATTGTGTCTCTTAAAACATGTATTGATTATTTTTTCAGCAAAGTGTCATCACATGATAACATTAGAAAAATGGTAAGATAGTGGGAAATTAACTCACTATCCAAAGTTTATGCATGTTTGAACACCAACAAATGGAACTAAATTCGACTAAACTATTCATTTTGATCTCTTAAGGTTGGTGGGAATAGATGTATATTTTTTGCTTCATTTTCTTCAATATTTAAAAATTTTTAAATGAATGCTATTAATTTAATCATGTAACTTATCACTGAAATATAAACTTGGGGTTTTTTTTGTCAATAAATCTTCAGAGCAAAGGCAAGACAGTCACCAAACCATGTAATTGTAAGCTTTAAAATTTAGATAAATACATCCTTAGGGGTTTTCTAAATGCTGAAATTGGAAAATAGCAGAGTAGAGTAAGAGTTGTAAACAATTAGAGTTACATTTTCAATATATTCTAAGAATGAGCCACTAGACTTCATGAATGCTAATTTGAAAAATCTGGGTCATGTTCCTCAGCACAACTCTGTACATTTTTCTGTGGAAGAAATACATATTTAAAAATCTCTTAGACAAACTTATTAAGACTATATATTGAGAAATTTAATTTTAAGCTCTTTGCAAATACATACACATCTATCTTATGACATATATTTACACACATTCTAAGAAATTCTTATTTTAGGTACTTAATTCTAAACTTTGAATAATATAATAAATACCTATATTTGTCTCACCTAAAATTATACATCCACACCAAAAATACATACATGATTTGAATTATTTTCTGCTTTGATTTCTTTGTTAAAATCAGGACCGCGACCCACAGGGTTGGCAGTTCAAGTCCAGTAGCAGCTCTGCAGGAGCTAGGCTGCACTTCCTACTCCCACCAGGGCAGTGATGCCAAAAAAAAAAACATGCATTTTCAGTAATGGAATAAAATATAAACAGGACTTTTTGGAAATAATACGTATTTTAATACAATCAGTGTAACATACATGCTCACATAAATGATTCTCTGGTGCCAGAGTTAGGAGAATGTGCCTATTCTCTTCAGATTCATTCAGCTATAACAAATCTACAACAGATGTCACCGCATACTACAAGTGGACTGTTTCGTAATAAAATCTAGAGACTGAACATGTAAGTGGGCACTGAATGTCCCATGGGTCATAAAGTGGCTTGAGAGGTCACCCCAGTGCCAATGAGTTGATTCCAAGTGACGTAATTCTGCAGGGTGGAGTAGGATTTCCCCAGAGGATTTTCAGAGCTTCCATCTTTTTTTTCTATTTGTCTTTTTTTTTTTTTTTGTGGGCATCACTGCCTTTTGTGGTCATGGGCGCTACCCAGTGCCGCTCCTGAGAGTTGCCCCTGGATTTGAACCGCCAAGCCCACGGTCCACAGTCCCGCACTCAACCACTTACGCCACGAGGGCTCAGCCCAAGGGTTTCCATCTTCATCAAGGCAAACTGCCCTGTCACTTTCCCACACACAGTTGATTCGTTGTGTCAATTTTCAGTTAGCAGCCCAGTGTTTCACCACTATGCATTTAAATAATGTTTTATATATTTTTGAAACAAATAATTGTTTACAAAGAACTTCCATAACCATATTAGAAATGCACTTTCATTTTTTAATTATTGAAGGCACAGAACCCCAGACAGATTAAGAAGCGGTGTTAGATTTCTTACCCTTTTACAGTAGAATTTAAGGTGGCATAATTATAGCACTATATCATGCAGTGTCCTACAGACTGCCAAATCACAACATGATATTTTCTTTTATTTCCGGTGAATAGGTCTCAAGTCAAGACCAGACCAGAAAAGTTAATTTGAATGTTCTTTTCTTAAGGGAAAGTGGAGAATGGAGTTTTTGCTGTTATTGTCAAATGGAAAATAATTCTATCTAGTGTGCATTGACACTGCTATATAACATGGCGTTCTACATGCTGTTGCTGTTGGATGCTGTGCTGGACTCACCGTATGTACAGAAGAATGAGGCAATACCCAGTTTAGAACATCCTCGTAGTTATTGCTGTTCTTGAACAATTGTTGCAACCATTGTGTCAATCCTTCTTGTTGAGAACTAACTTTATCTGCCAATGCTCCACTTTACCAACCATGGTACCCTTCTCCAGAGCCTGGTTCTTCCTAATACACTGCTAAGTCTAGAAGAATATTTAATACAAGATGAACCCACATGGATAAAGAGGTGCTTTAGAACTTCGTGTCTAAAACTGACTAAAATAATGGAAGAGGGGGGAAACAGAAATTAACATTAATCTGCATACTATATATCAACAGAATTCTCAAACTATAGAACAATGTCACTGATGTCACATGCCAGTAAAATTTTCTGAAGATAAACTAACCATGCTTGCTGCAGTACATCGACAGGGAGTTGTCAGAAGTAAAGGCCGAATTCAGAAGAAGGCATGGAATAAGGACGATCCTTGCTGATATCACATGGATCTTGACTGAAGGCAGAGCATATGTCGAGCTATCCCACTGTTTAGGTCATAACTAATCATGGATACCTTTGAGGCGAATGGGAATTTCAGAACACTTCATTGCACCCAAGTGGAACTTGTCCTGGATTAAGAGGGAGCTGTGTGACCAGATCAAGGGCAGACTGTATCATTCAAAATCAGGAAAGGTGTGCATCAGGATTGTATCTTCCCAGCCTACTTGTTCAAGCTATATGTTGAGCGAATAATCAGACAAATTGGAGCATGTGAAAAAGAATGTAGCATCAGGATTGGAGGAAGACATAAACAACCTGCAGTAGGCAGATGACACAATCTTGCTTACTGATTGTGTTCTTTCTGATAAAGATCGAGGATTGCTGTCTTCAGTATGGATTACAACTCAGTGTAAAGAAGACCAAAATCTTCACACCTTGTGTTAGTCCAGATAGACTAGAGGAACAAATTTCAGGGACACACATATAGGTATAAGGAAAGGGTTTATATACAAAAGAAATGTGACACTAAGAAGCCATCCCAATCCAGTCCAGTGCAAAGTCATAAGTCCAATATTAACCCATATGCCCAAAGTCAGTCTATAAAGTCTGCTTCCGACTCAGGAAGTCACAGGTCAGTGGGTGCAGAATTATGGCGCTGGCAGGGTTCTCCCCATGGCTCCTCGCTTCCAGGGCTCAGGTCCATCAACAGCATGCCACTCCAGTTTCAGAGATCTGTCTTCATCAGGGCAAAACTGAGTGGTCTTTCTGCTGGCTCCTCCAGCCTCCCAGACATCGCCATTCTGTGCTACCTTTGGTTAATCATCTCTGAAACTAACTCCCAACAACTGGGGAAGATAGCTTCTCATCTTCACGAGAGAAATACTGTGAGATTTCCCAGGAGTCTCAGGTGAAAGCCATGCCCACACAGAGGCCTCATTGGCTACTCAATGGCTTTCTCCAGATTAACAGGCCAGACTCCACCCCTACATTTCAATTATAAAATTAACATAAGCACATGACTGCCACAGACCACCCCTTGTTAATTTTATACTTTCACATAACTCTAACCATATGTAACCCTCGAATAAGTAATAAAATCATTTTTATATCTAACAGGATAAAACTAAAATACATATAAGTCAACATGTGTCACCATCGTTAGAAAATAACATTCTATAAGTGAACAAAACAATAGATATCCTGTGCCTTACAATTGTAGTTACAAAATATCTATACCTTGATTCTATAATCCCATGAATGTATATTCTACCACCTATAAGAGTTTGCAAGCCAAACTACCTCCTGCCTTCATTCCCCCATTTTGGGTATCTAATTTCTATATTGCCCACTTACACCAACCCAGAGCTGTAAGGAAACAATCATATCTTTCAACGTGAAGAATATTCATTCCAGTTAGAAACTCGTGAAGTGTGCATCCATTAGCAAAGTCAAATCAGGACAGTCCATCCATAAAGTCAGCAACAATATGCACCAAGTCACAGACTTAAATCGCTTCTCTTCCTCTGGTCGGGTTCTGGTCAACTCAATGTGGGCTTTTCCACTTAGCCTCACCATGGTGGCCATTGGTCGCCTTCCTTTAGACCAAGGACCCAACAAATTCTCAACATGCCTAGCTCTCCCATGCTAGGTCATGAACTTCAGACCAGTAAACCCGCTCTCATTTCCTCCTTTTCCTATGAACCTAGTCCCCGGGTGTCAGTGGCCAAAGTCAACCCAGCTCTTTATTGCCGCATTTTTCCTGCTTTCAACAACAAGCAGTAAATCTGGGTGGTCACCTAACAAGCATTTCAACCTGCCAAAAGTTTCCTTTAACATTCAGACCCAGAGAGGAGTTATCTTCATGGTTCCAGATTCCTTTGCTTTTGAAGACAATCACTAGTCAGGATTTTCCAAGGAAATTGACTCTATCCTTTTTTATTGGTCAGTCTGACATCTCAGACTACATCTGAGTACTCCGAAAGACTGGGTGGCGCTACTTTCTTCAGAGAAATTTTTTCAGGTGTGGTCTAACCCCATTTAAGCTCAAGGTGGGGTTAATCACTTTAGGGATGTCTTTGACGCTAAGTCCTAAACCCTCTAGAGGTCAATGCTTGGCTTGAGGTAACTGGATTTGCAAACTCTTTCCAGACTTTCCAATAAACATTGCTATGCATCCTTATATTTACAATAACAGGCATAAAAACAGTATAAACAGCATAATCAGAAATCAAACTAAAATCTTAGAAGAGCAATACTTATTAAGCCTATCTATATCCTTATCTAAACTACTGTTTACACAAAAACATTGAATTATGTCTCAAAAGGTATCAAAACAAATCCGGCATTCTGATCTTCTTAACCATTATTCCTGAACAGAACAGACTCTGAGACACTCAAATGGCGGCCCCCACCCCTGAGCTCAAGATATACATTAACAGTATCCATTTTATATAGGAACAACCAAAGATAGCTTCCAAACAAAATAATCAAAACTTTAATTTCCCATATTGTTTCCAGAAAATAACTCAGTAAACTCAAAGGACATGTCTGACTTCTGTCTAGCCAAAAAAAGTAATAATACCATGAGGCACAAGTCAAACAAGCTTCTACTTTCCATCTTATGATTTGTTCCTCAAGTACCCCACTCCTGAGGTACCATAATGTGCTAGTCTGGATAGACTAGAGGAACAAATTTCAGAGACACACATATAGGTATAAGGAAAGGGTTTATATACAAAAGAAATGTGCCACTAAGAAGGCATCCCAATCCAGTCCAGTGCAAAGTCATAAGTCCAATATTAACCCATATGTCTGAAGTCAGTCTATAAAGTCTGCTTCCAACTCAGGAAGTCACAGGTCAGTGGGTGCAGAATTATGGCGCTGGCAGGGTTCTCCCCATGGCTCCTCACTTCCAGGGCTCAGGTTCATCAACAGCATGCCACTCCAGCTACAGAGGTCTGTCTTCTTCAGGACAAAACCGAGTGGTCTCTCCGCTGGCTCCTCCAGCCTCCTAGACACCGCCATTCTGTGTTGCCTGTGGTTAATCATCTCTTAAACTAACTCCCAATAACTGAGGAAGATAGCTTCTCATCTTCACGAGAGAAATACTGCGATATTTCCCAGGAGTCTCAGGTGAAAGCCATGCCCACACAGAGGCCTCATTGGCTACTCAATGGCTATCTCCAGATTAACAGGCTAGGCTCCACCCCTACATTTCAATTATAAAATTAACATAAGCACAAGACTGCCACACACCTGCACTAGTGGGTAACGTTATGATAAACAGAGAAAAGATTGAAGTTGTCGAGGACTTTGCCTTGCTTGGCTTGACACTCATTGATCATGGAAGCAGTGGTCAAGAGATCAAAAGATGAATGACATTGTGTAAACCTGCTGCACAAGATCTCTTAGGAATACTGAAAAGTAAAAATGTTACTCTGAAGACTAAGGTGAGTCTGACCTATGTCATGTTATCTTAAATTTCCTCATATGGATGTGGAAATGGATGTTGAAGCAGGAAGAAAAATAAATGCCTTTGAATTGTAGTGCTGGAGAAAATTATTGGAAGTACCAATTATGCCCGGGGTGCTCCTTAAAGGCAAGAATGGCAATATTTTGTCTTATATACCTTGGACCTTTGGTCAGTCCCTGGGAAGGACATTATGTTTGGTCAAGTGGAAGACAGTGATGAGAAGACCCTCAATCATATGGATTGGCACAGTGGCTACAACAATGGACTCAAGGCAGGGAAAAATTGTGAGGAAGATGCAGGTGGGGGAAGTATCTCATTCTGTTCTGTCTAAGGTCATGATGGGTTGTAACTGATTCGATGGCACCTAACAAAATCAAATGTGCTATATCTATTGCCTACAAATCAGAAATACACAAGCCAGTGTTGTAATCACATGTATCAAAGATGGCCTCCTCGATATAAATAAAGAGCTTCACAACATCTAGTGGAAATTGTTGATTCTCTTTCTTTCTCCAGTACTTGGAATATCTAGATGGTCATAGGTAACTGTGGCACTCCCACACAAAATAAGAAGAACATATTTTCTAGTTATTCGACTAAGGCTTCAAAAATACAATACGTCTTAAAAGAAATTTATTTGTAGCCCACACCAAGTCACAAGTTGAAGCTCAAGCTTTGGTATTCAGGTCCAGGTTGTGTTATTAGAGAAATTTTTGACCCAGGGCAAAAATCCAACAATCAAAACAAAATGAAACATATTCTGATTGTGTAGATGCCAATGTTACCCTCTATAACAGGGTAGAACTGCCACTATAGATTTCAGAGGTTGTCATTATATATGGGAGTTGAGAACCCTACCTTTCTCCCTTGGAGTGGCAGGTGGTGGTTTTGAACTGCTGACCTTTCAGATTGCAGCCCAAAGCACAGGAGCAAAAAAAGACAATATAATAGCTTTCCTGATTCATAGGATCCTTCAACGGATAAGTGAAAATGGGAACTAGCCATATCATCTCTGTGTAATCACAATATATTTCTGATAAAATCCAATATTTAATATTGCAGACATAGGTGCATAGACCTTTATTAACATGCAGACAGGGATAAAAGAAGAATCCATGCAGATTATACTTTACTTAAATAATTAATCTTCAAGGTGAAAAATGATAGCTCTGCTTTGTGGAACTAAATTGAAGTCACCTATCACTTCCATAGCTTTGGAATGCTATCTCTTTTCTACAGATCAGGGGAAACATGATCTCTACTGCAGCTCTTGGCCTAAGTAAGTTCAAAACAAGGACATATTCTGCAAGTCCCCATGCAAAATAGGTCAAAGAGAAAATTATTAAAATTAATATGAAGAAAATTACCCCTTCTCTATTACACTGAGTTGGCTGAAAACAACTATCAGTGCTTGCACCTGTGCTCATGACAAAGTATAAACTCAATCTTCCTCAATGACACCAGTTTGAAATTGTTTCACTGCAGAGCTGAAATGAAATGCTCAACTTGATGAGATCCTTTGTTCATTATGTCAACAGTTCCTTATTTATAATTCATGATGACCACTGTGGTGCTAGGCAAGAGGGATCCTTTAGTGTCTCTGGTTTTCAGAAAGCTGAAGCAGAGGCAGGTGAGGCCTGGCAGGGGAGGTCTTGTTGATCAAAACAATGGCAAACAGGTCAAGGTCTGGGAAGATCCTGGATTTTGTAAGAGGAGGGCGTGTCTCACAATTGACACGCATAATTTGTAAATCTTTTTAGAGGTATGAGATTATTTTGTTAGTTAAGCAAGTATTTAAACAGGTTGGCACTTTGAGAATTGAGTTTCTTTTTCAAAGGAACCCTGCGGGCACAGTGGTTTAGTATTCATCTCCTAACCAACATGTTTGTGGTTTGATCCTGCCCGTCACTCCACAGGAAAAAGATATGGCACTATGCTTCCTACCAATAAAAAATTAAATAAGAAACATTGATATGGAAATGACTCTGACTCCCACTGACCTTACAGAACAAGGTAAAGCCACCCTATGTTGTTTCCAAAGCTGTACATCTTTATTGAATGAGATTGCCACATCACTCTCTCTCAGAGCAGCTACTGGATTTGAACCCCCAACCTTTTAGTTAGCAGGCAAATGCATAACCACCACACCTCCAGGACTCACTCATAGAGATGACAGCCTTGGAAATCCTATGAAGTAGTTCCACTCTGTCCTGTCCAATTGCCATCAATAAGAATTGGGTCATGGGTTTGGTTGGGTTACATTCTTTGTCTAAAATCTGTTGTATGCTGACAAATTGGTTTCAATGTGTATCAACCCCACGTGGAATAGTGGTCAAACTCCCCTGAATGAATTTTCTAAGTTCAAAAAACCATTAGCATTTCAGTTAGCAGCCTAATTCTTAACAATCCTGTGTGATTATGGACTTCCAAAAGAACAATCAAATCTATTTTGGAAGAAGTCCAGCAAGAATGCTCATTTAGAGATAGGAACTCTTGTCCCCTGTGGGTGGACCTATTGGTATATATAGCCACTATGGAAATTGATTTGGCAAAATCTAAAACAGATGGAAATTGAGCTACCATGGGACCCAGAAATCCCCTTGCTGGACATATACTCAGAAGAGACAAGAAACAAACCACAGCCAGATATCTGGGCTCCAAAGTCCGTCATGGCACTGTTCACAATTACAAGATGTTGGACACAACCCAAATGTCCATCAACAGATGAATGGATTAAAAAGCTGTGGTACCTACCTACAATGGAGTACCATGCATCCCTAAAACACAGTGATGAATGCATGAAGCTCATCGCCACATGGGAAGAACTGGAGGAAATTATGCTAAGCTTAGTAAGCCATGTCCAAAAGGACTAGTACAACTAGAGTCCACTGAGGTAAGCTCAAAAACTTCAAAGGGGGCATATGAAAGAAGCTACTAAATACATAAATTCCTGAGTTGACATCCAGATAATATGGCAGGGGCCAGACTAAAGTCAGGGATATATATGTAGCCAACTTAAAAGGAGGGGCCACAAAAACACATGGGTAGCAGGGGGCACATGGTACTAACCGACCCAAGGGGAGGGTGTTCCTTATATCTCTTTGGGGAAAGAGGGACCAGACATCAATCCAGTGCTCCAAGACAAGGATGCACCATACCGGCATGAAACAGGGAACCAACAGAGAAGCCTGAGGAACTGGACCCATTACCAACTAAGTGGACACTCCCCACCCTCACCCCAAGAAAAAAATATCATTTCAGAAAACAGCACTGAAGCTATAGCTTCAGTGAGATGTGAGCTTTGGTGAGCTTAAGAGAGATGTGTCTGTTCAGAGCACACAGGAGCAAGTGAGGGGGGAAGAAAAGAGTGAAGCACATCCTGGCCCACCATGCCCTGAGAACAATACTTCTGCTCTGAGCAGCCAATTCACAGAGAAGACCATAGGGCTGCCTCTTCCAAGAGAAATGATGTTCCTTACTGACTCATAGAACTGCAGGGGCAGCACTGGAGACTCCTAGTGTTGCCCTGACCCCATCACACCTAGGCCAGACACTGGGGTCATGCAACAGAGCAACAAGGGGAACAGAGCAAAGAAGTCCCCAGGGAACAACAAAAATAGACTGTGGGGCCACAACAAGGTGCCCGATCATACCCATTTATAGACTCTTCTTTTGTCGCCTTGGGCTTTTGTTGTTATTATAGCTATTGTTGTATCTTCTATTGTTGCTTTGCTTTGCTCCATCTTGTGTTTGTGCATATTATTATCTCTGAATGGCTATACAGATGGGAGAGGCGGGATAAACAAGTCAGAAGAAAGAACAACAGATGACAGTTTCTGGAGGACAAGGAAAAGGGGGAAGTGGGGGAAAGGAAGTGGATGTTAGCAAACCCAGGGAAAAGGGAACAAGTGACCAAGAAATGATGACAAGGAAGGTGTAGGTGGTCTGGTAAGGCTTGATCAGGACAATATAACCAAGAAGAATTACTGAAACCCAAATGAAAGCTGAGCATGATAGTAGGACAAGAGGAAAGTAAAAGGAAATAGAGGAAAGAACAAGGAGGCAAAGGTCTTTTATGGTATCTAAATGCAGGCATGCACATATGTAAATGTATTAATATATAATGATGGGGAACTAAATATATGTACATATATCTATATTAAGGAATCCATCTAGCTTCCACATGGTAGAACATGTGGAACAAAATCCACATGGTAGAAGCACATCAGCCTGTGTGATCATGAGGTGTCGATATCAGGCATCAAAGACCCAGAGCAAAAAAAAATCATAATGTGAGGGAGGGGGGAATGTGCAGTGGAGACCCAAAGGCAGACTGTAAGCAGTTGAACATTCCCTTACAGAATGGTTGTGGGGAGAAGACGAGTCAGTAAGGGTGCAGTATAGCACCGATGATACATTCAGCTTTCCTCTGGTTCTTTAATGGTTCCCCCTCACCCCTGGCTATCAGGATCCTAATTCTACCTTATAAATCTACCAAGAGAAGAGCATGTATGGTACAGATAAGAGATGCAAACACAGGACATATAAACTCCTCGGGTGGATGGAGAAAGTGAGAATTGATCACAATGACCTGCTAATAACCCCTTCTCAGGGAGACGGACAACAGAAAAGGGGTAAAGGGAGACATAGGATGGTGCAAGACATGACAAAATAGCAAGACTTTTGAATCATCAAGGGTTTGTGAGAGAGGAAAGGGGAGGAGGGGCCGATGAGTTGATACCAAGGGCTCAAGTAGAAAGAAAACACTTTGAAAGTGATGGCAACATATGGACAAATGTGCTCGACACAAGGGATGTACATGTGGATTGTGATGAGCTGAATGGGCACCCTCAAATGATTTTTTAAGGCACACACACAAGAAAACGATGCTGCTTTGAAGCAAGGATGGCAGACTTCATCTCATGTATCTTGGAGATGCTCATCAGAGGAGACCAGTCCCAGGAGAAGGACATCGTGCTTGATAAAGTAGAAAGGCAGCAGAGAAAAGAGAAAGACTCTCCACGAGCTGGGTCGACACAGTGGCTGCAGAAAGTTGACTAGCAATCACTGTAAGGATGGTGCCGGACTCGGCTGTGCTTCTCATGAACTGGAGCCCTCTTCGCAGGACCAAACCACCACCACCACTATGTGTTGGTTTCCTTGGCCTTCAATATTTTGGTGATTTCTAAGACTTTAGACGTGCCAGCACTCTTGAAAAGAGAACAACAGGAAGAAAAGAAAGCAGTATTGATGTAATGAGATTGATGGTGGGTTTATTATTTCTTTATATACAATGAACATGTTCATATGGAAAGCTCTGGTATTGACATCAAAAATGTAAGTGTCAATATTATCCATTGACTACTTTAAAGATTTTAAAAGATCAGAGCCCTCTGGATAATGCTGGCATTTTTCAGATTTTGGCTTTGAGCAACATGGCTTATTCCAAAGTGGGTAAATAATTTGATTTCTATTAACATTTGCCCTGGTGAAAGGAATTTAATCAACTATTTCAAGAAGCAAAGCCAATATAATTTATTAAAAAGGTTTTAGATTTCCGGAAATCTCCTAAGTTTCATATTACATATCGTTCATCTAAGTAGGAATTTAGAATAAGTATGCACAACCTGTTAACTCATTTGGATGTAATTTTGTAAAAAGAGAGAAGGGTAAAGGAGATATATTTGAAGCATGACATGAGTATGCATGTACAAAAGGGGATCTGGTGGTGTAGTGATTACAAATTGGACTTCTACTCCCATGGTTTGCAGTTCGAAACTACCAGAAGCATGGTGGGAGAAAGACTGGACTTTTTACTCCTGTAAACAATTGCGTTTTAGGAAACACACATAGGGTGGCCATATAAGTCAACCCAGACTTGATGGCAGCAAGTTTTTGCATATATGAAGGACCCTGATGGCACAGTGGTGAAAGCTCCCATCTGCTAACTAAAGGGTCCATTGATCGAACCTACTGGCCACTCCATGGGAGAACGTCCGCGTGGATGAGGGAGGCAGGTATGGACACCCTGTGGAGACAGTGCTGTTCTGTATTACAGCATCAATGTCACTCAGAATTTGATGCTATAGTCAGTTGTATTACTTAGCAAGCATATACATGAAAGCATACTTGGATAAGTAACAAAGTATTCTTGCATATGTATATATATATAGTCTCTTTTCACACACACATATATACCTATTTTATATTAATTGTTTATCACCTTATTACACATTTTTCAAGTAAAACATACTCTATCCAACTGTTTTGCACATTCATAATGAATATCTGGCAGTAAAAGACATTGAGATGTTAGCTGAGAGTAAATTGTGTTGGGTAAGGTTCTGCATCAGTTTGGCTGGGCCATGAGTCTCTGTTCTGGAGCTATGTAGGAATGTAGTTTGGAAGTGACATAATACTGTAACTTGACAGTTATGTAATGATGCACACATTCTCCTATTTTGCATAAATTCCACAGTTATTTGCCAGGAGGCTCCTCGGAATCTAACCATGTTGAAAAGTTGACTGGGTGGACATATACTGAGAAACTTTCTTTATCCTTCTGAGATAAAGATTTATAGATTACATAGAATTTAGAGTAATGCACACACATTATATAATTATTTTTATGTAACTAGAGCCTTAATAAAACAAGGTCCTGGAAAAGAATAGTGAAAGTACCATAGACTGCCAAAAGAAAAGAACCAAATCTTTCTTGGAAGAAGTACAACCAAATACTGCTATTAGTTTTTTATTACCTTGTATTTCAAAACAGTGAATTATAAGGAACCAACAACCAGAAATATATTGTAATGATCTGAATATGGTACAGACAAGGCTTAAACAAACTGGTCTAAGTCCTTTAAAGTTTTCTGGACCTTTTGATCTGACCTTGGCTGCATATCTTTCTCTCACTGTGCAAAGTATAAAAGAATTTGTGAAGAGCTAGTGAGATAAATTAAGTAAAAACACCTAGCACAAGGACGGACAGTTCCTGGAAATATCCCTGGACCAGTGGAGTGATAGTCATAAAAATCAGTGGAGAAACCTGGAATTATACTTTGGGTGTTTTTTTTTTGGGGGGGGGGGCAGTTATTATTATCTTTGTTTCTCTCTCTTTTTTCTCAATCTTTGTTTTCTTTGTGCTTTGTCTCTATTAATACTGGTTTGCCACCTTATAGAAGATAGGCGATGAGGGCTGAGCCCCGGTGGCGTAAGTGGTTGAGTGCGAGTTTGGCAGTTCAAATCCAGCGGTGGCTTTCAGGAGCAGCACTGAGTCGTGCCCATGACCCCCAGAGGCAGTGATACCCACACACACAAAAAAAAGATAGGCATTGGAAGTAGTCTCCAGGAGACAGCAGCAGGACCAACAGTTCCAGAGGAACTTGGATGGGGTGGGTGGAGGTGGGGAAAGGGAGCGGGGAGCAAGCAATCATTGAGAGGGGAACAACTAGGGAATGGAAATCAACATTGAGGAAATCAACATAAAGGTCCTGGTGGGGTCCTGTGTGAGAGCAATAGCAATTTAACTGAGAGTAATTACTAAGAGTTGGAAGAAAGGGAACTGTGATGGTGGAACTGGAGGAAGGTAAAAGGAAACAGAGGAAATGTCTAGGAAGCAAAGCTATGGATAAAGATATACACATGAGTGTATATATGTATGTAAATACATAATTCATAAAAATAGAAGTATTGGCCTATGTACATATATTTATATGGCAATACACTGATGCTGTGGACAGACTTCAGGCCTCTGCTCATGCTTTCCATCCATGCAAGGACTTTCTGTTCTAACAACCTGTAATTCTGTGATGCATGTCCTCCATGCACAATTGCTAAAGACAAAATGTGTGCATAAGCAAATGTGGTTAAAAAGGAGGATGGTTCCAGCTATCTGGGGTTTTAAGGGCTTAAAGTTAAACAAATGACCATTTAGCAGAGAAGCAACAAGCCCACATGCAAGAAACACACCATAAGGCATCTTCAGGACTGGGTAACAGCCATCAAAAAACAAACAAACAAATAAACCAAATAAAACCCTTTTGTTGAGAATGAGGAGAGTCAGAGCAGAGACAAGGGAAGGATAAAGATAAAGATCCTTGGGGGGGGGGCGGTCCTGTGTGAGAACAACAACAATTTAACTGAGAGTAATTACTAAGAGGTGGAAGAAAGGAAAGCGTGATGGTGGACTGGAGGAAGGTAAAAGGAAACAGAGGAAATACCTAGGAAGCAAAGCTATGGATAAAGATATACACATGGGTGTATATATGTATGTAAATACATTAATTCATAAAAATAGAAGGATTTGGCCTATGTACATATGTTTATATGGCAATACACTGATGCTGTGGACAAACCAGGGGCAGTTCAGAATCAATGAAACACAATATTCCTGTGGTTCTCTGAGGCTTCCTCACCCCCTTCATGACCCCAGATCTGCCTTTCACAGGGTGGGGGAGAGGGTGCCAGACCACAGAATGTGCACAGGTACAGATAAGAGTTAAGTGCTCTTGACACCCAGAATCCAATAACAGGAATGGGAGAAGTGAAATCAGGAATGTAAAGGGAAGGTGGGAAGAGGAAAGGAGGAAAGGGGGAGTGATTGCAATGGCAGGCGCATTATCTCACACACACACACACACACACACACACGGAGGGGATAAACAACAGAAACTGTGGAGGAAGGGACAGCGGTTGATACAAGATATGAGAATAATGATAATTTATAATTATCAAGGTGTCATGAGGGGGGAGAGAGGCAAAGAACATCTGAAACCAAGAACTCGATTTAAAGTAAATGTTTAGAAAATAATGATGACAACAGATGTATAAATGTTCTTGATAAAATCGATGTATGGCTTGTTACAAGAGTTGTACAACCTCCCAAAAAAAAATATCTATATGGAAGGAAATGGAGGAAAGAACAAGAAGGCAAAGGACACTTGCAGAGGTCTCAACATAGGTATGTTCATACATAGATACAATTATCTATTTTAAGGAGGGAATAAATTTAAGAACATATCTATAGGTCAAATACTAGGGTAGCAGGTGGACTTTGGGCCCTCACCCAGGTGCTCCGTCAATGTTCTATGAATCTGGTACTCCATGAGGCTCACTGGTCCAACATGATCACAGAATTAAAATGGGTCCATAAGCAAATGTGGTGAAGAAAGCTGATGGTGCCCAGCTATCAAAGGATATATTGTCTGGGGTCTTAAAAGCCTGAAGATAAACAATAAACCATTTACTTGAGAAAAGCCCACACCCACACAGAAGAAGTACAACAGCCAGCGTGGCCACAATGTGGTGAAAGGTCTAGGCAATAGTCATCAAATTGGGGGGCGGAGGGGAATGCACACATACATATCACACACCCCCAAGGTGTCCACTGAGGACATGTGGGAGCATGAGCAAGAGTCGTGAAGAAAGCTGATGGTGCCCAGCTATCAAAAGATATAGCATCTGGGATCTTAAAAGCTTGAGCATAAACAAGCAGCCATCTAGCTCTGGAGCAACAAAACCCACCATAAAAGGAGCTCACTTGCCTATGTGTTCATGAGGTGCTGAAACAATCAGGTATCAGGCATCAAAGAACAAAAATCAAAATCAATGGACCAATTGACTCCCGATATCGCTGAAGACAAATGGATACAGAAGCAAACAGAGTGGAAGAAACGATGGTGTCCAGCTACCGAATAATTGAATGTCTGGAGTCTCAAAGACTTGAAGATACATGAGTCGCCATTCAGTGAAGAAACAGCAAAGCCCACATGGAAGAAGCACACCAGCATGTGTGATCATGAGGGGCCAAAGGGAGCAGGTATCGAGCATCAAAGAACAAGAATCACATCATCATGAATGAGGGGGAGAGCAGGGTGAGGACCTAAGGCCCACTGGTTGGTAATTGGTCACCCTTTTACAAGGGAGTCATGGGGGGAGGAGACAGACCAGTCAAGGGACAGTCGGGCAGCGATGATGCACATAACTTTCCTCTAGTTCCTGAAGCCTTCCTCCTCCCAACCATCATGGTCCCAACTCTACCTTACAAATCCAGACTGGACTGGAGAAGGTACACTAGTATAGAGGGGAGCTGGAGATATGGGGAAACCAAGATGGATGAGACCCTTCAGGCCAGTGGTTAGATTGGAGCTCCTGGAAGTGTGGGGAGAAGGTGGGATGGAGAGACAGAGCCAACTGCAAGGATATACACATAAGCTCCTATTTGAAGGATGAGCATCAAGGGAGTGGGTTGGGGGAGAGGTTGAGCAGTGTAAGATATGGCAGAGCAATAATAATTTATAAAGAATTGAGGGTTGATGGGGAAGGGAGAGCAGGGGAAGAGGAGAAGGGATGGAAAAGCCGATACCAAGGCTTAAGGGAAAAGGCAGATGATTGGAGAACGATAACAGCAGTGGATATGTGAAGGTGCTTGGCACAGTATGTTTATTTATGTACTGTGAAAAGCGATGTATGAGCCCCCAATAAAATGATTTTTAATAAAAAATTATCTAAAAAACTAAACCAAACACCTAGCACAAAAACAAAACACTAAGTGGTATGAATGGAAAGCATTAAGTGCTTTCATGTATGTGTGTGTGTGTGTGTGTGTGTGTGTGTGTGTATGCTGTTTTCCTTAGGGCTGATGGTAAAGCTAGAAGACTGAAGACCAGAAAACAGAATAGAACACTGCCTGCATCATAGAGCTGGAGAAAGAGTGAGTGTTCCATGTAGAAAATACAGAACACATGGTAAGCGAACTGTAAGGCTGTCAATGCATACCATAAAATTTCAGTAATCTTATTAAATGTGACAGTGTGGAATTATTGAAGAAACCATTTGTCAGACTGATAGTAAATCTCAGTTATCGGACCTTGGGCCCCCACCCAGTCACTCCCTCAATGCAAGAACATTTTGCTCTATGAATCTGGCCATGATGCTCACCGGCCCAATATGATCGCTGAAGTCAAATAGGTGCATAAGCAAATGTGGTGAAGAAAACGGATGGCACCCAGATATCAAAAGATACACAGTCTGGAGGCTCAAAGCCTGAAGATAAACAGCCAAGTAGCCGAGAAGTACCCAAGTCCACACAGAAGAAGCACACCAGCCAGTGGGGCCGAGGGGAGTCAAAAGGATCAGACCTCAGGCATCAAACAGGAAAAAACCAATATTACTGTCTATGCACTTTCCTAAAATGATCAATAAGGACAAGTGGGGACAGGAGAAAGAGTGGTGAAGATGGCTAATGGTACCCAGCTATCAAGACATAATGCCTGAGGCCTCAAAGGCCTGAGGATGAGGAAACAGTGCAACAAGGCCTACCATAGAAGAAACACACCAGCCTGTGCGACCATGAGGAGTGGAAAGAACCGTGCTATCAGGCATCAAAAAACAAAAAAACATACCGTTAAGTGCCCACCATCCTGAGGATTGCTGAGGACAAAAGGCTGCAGAGGCAGACAGAGCTGAGGAAACTGATGGCACCCAGTCATCAAATGATAAAGTAGCTGGAATCTTAAAGGCTAGAAGGTGAACAAGTGGGCATCCAGCGCAGAAACAGCAAAGCCCACATAGAAGAAGTGCACCAACTTGTGTGATCACGAGGGACCGAATGGAGCAGACATCAAACATCAAAGAACAAGGATTCAATCAATAAGAATGAGGGGGAGAGCAGGGTGGGAGCCAAAACCCACTTGTGGGCAATTGGACACCCCTTTACAGGGGAGTCATGGGGGAAAGATGGGCCAGTGAGGTAGCAATGAAGCATAAAACCTTCCTCTAATTCCTGAAGGTTTCCTCCCTGCAACCATCACAGCCCCGAATCTGCCCTGCAATTCCAGCTGGACTGGAGGAGGTGCACTCGTGGAGGTAGGAACTGGAAATGAGGGAACTCGGGGTGAATGGACCCCTCAGGGTCAGTGGTGGGAGTGAAGTTGCTGGATGGGTGGAGGGAGGGTGGAGTGGAGAGAGGAAGCCAGCTGTGAGGATCTGCAGACTGTCTCCTATCTCGAGGGCAGACGTAGGGAGGAGTGGACAGGGGGAGATGTCGAGCAGTGTAAGGTAGGACAAAACAATAATAATTGCAGAGTAATGAGGACTGGGGAGGAGGGGGAAAAGTTCGAGGGAAAAGGAAGGGGGGCCCATAACAAGGGCCCAAGTGGAGGGGCAGATTTTGGGAGAATGTCGATGAGGACAGGCAAGTGGGGGTGCTTGGCAAAGTGTATCTAACTATGTATTGAACTAAGTATGATGGAAAGCAATGCATGAGCACCCAATAAAATGATAAAATAAAAAAAATGAAAAATAAATCTCAGCTATCTCCTGCTTATAGAAATACTGCCAGTGAGATGGGTAAGGAGAACTCTCATGCTCCATTGGAATGTAAATTAAAAAAAAAAACTATTTTGTCAAACAATTATTTGGCACGTACCAAAAATATAAGTGAGTTTACATTTATTCCTAACAGCTGAACACTAGAGGGGAAAACAACAGACCACACCTGGTGGTAGAGACTAGCATTAAGTTTACCTTGAGAACAGATTTAGAAGACAGCAAGAAATTTCTGTGATGATCAACTTTTTGTCCTTTGGTAGATTTGTTAGTTAGGTTTTTGTGCCCAGTTGATATCTATAAGAAGATATGAGTGGAAGGTAGCTGCCAGTGAGTTCGCAGACTGATGGCCTTCTTTGGAGATGCTACCTAGATACTAGGAGGAAACCCCTACACACAAAAATCGAAAAATGTACTCACTTGGAGTAGCTTTCATAGTATGCATTTTTACCAATAGGTCAGCCAGCATCAAGCAACTTGTCTTGAGTTAGTGCACCCAGTGCCATCACCTGGGAAGGTTCTCTCTGGTCACCGTGAATTATTTCATGCAAGCAGTTTTGCACAAGCCTCTGTGCCATATGCCTGTGATATTTTGTTTCCTGATTGGGAAAAATGCCACAGAAACTGTTGTGATGTTGAACACAGCTTGCAAGGACAGCGCTATGGAAAAAAACTCAATTGTACATATTCGTGGTTTTCTTGTTTCAAAAGAAGTGAAATGTTGACTCATGGCAAACCTCATTCTGGACATTAACCAACTTCCTGAACACACAAAGATGTCGGCTCAGTGTATTTAGAGTTTTTTTCCACTAGGTATGACTGTGAGTCAAGCTTTCTATTTAGAAGCTCTGAAAAGATTGTGTAACAACATGTGACAAAAAAAGACCTTACATCAAAGAACTAAAAGTTATATCATTGTAAATGAGGGAGAGTGGATATTGGGGACTCAAGGTAGGCAAAGTGACATCCCCTTACAGAAGGGTCGGGTGAGGACACAAGTCAGCCAGGGTACAGTGAAGAAATAGGCAGCTCTCCTCTGGTTCTTAAATGCTTCCTCCCTCCCACTATCATGATCTGAATTCTACCTTACAAATCCTTACCGAGGATGTACACTGCTACAGATAGGAACTGGAAACTTGGGGAATCCAGGACAGATGATCCCTTTAGGGCTAGTGGTGAGAAAAACAATACCAGGAAAGTCGACGGAAAGAGGAGTAGAAAGTGGGAACCGATTAAAAGGATCTACATATAACCTCCTCCTTGGGGTATGGACAACAGGGGATTAGGGGAAGGGCGACATCAGACAGTGCACGATATGACAAAGTAATAATAATGTATAAATTATCAAGGGCCCATGAAGGAGGGGGCAACGGGAGGGAGTGGAAAAAGGAGGAGCTAATATCAAGGACTTAAGTAGAAAGAAAATGTTTTAAGAAGGATGATGGCAGCAAACATACAAATGTGCTTTGCATACAATGAATGTATGTACACATTGTGTTAAGAGTTTCATGAGCCCCCCCCATAAAACGATTTTTTAAAAGACCTGATTAATGGCAAGCAAGACTGGCAAACCTTGACAATGCACCTTCTCCACAGCCATCTCAGTGGATCAGTTTTGGGCAAAAAACAGCATGCCTCTCTTTCCACACACATCTTACTCACCTGACCTTGCTCCATGTGACTTCTTTTTGCTTCTATGAATGAAGAAGGACACGAAAGGAAAACAATTTGAAGACATAGAAGAGGTCAAGAAAAAAAACAAGGGAGGTGCTGTCAGTCATCCAAACAGACGAATCAGGGAATTCTTTCCAAGATTAGAATCACATATTTGACAAATACATTAAGTATAGTGGAAAGTACATTGAAGGCAATGAAGTTTTTTTTGTAAAAATAAAATTAATAGTTTTGAAAAAATATTCTGTTTGGAGGGTACCCCCCTGTGTTAGTCCGGGTAGACTAGAGGAATAAATTTCAAAGCCACGCATATGGATATAAGGAATGGGTTTATATTCAAGGGGACCAGGACATTGAGAAAACATCCCAGCTCAGTCCAGCTCAAAGTCACAAGTCCGATATTAACCCATATGCCTGAAATCAGTCCATAAAGTCTCCTTCTGACTCAAGAAGTCACAGGTCAGTGGCTACAATGTCCCGGCACTGACAGGGATCTCCCCATGTCTCCTTGCTTCCAGGGCTCAGGGTCCATCAACAGCATCCCGTGGTGGCCGAAGCATCTCATCGCTGGCAGATGCCTCCATGAGGCTGCCCCAGCCTCAGAGGTCCAGCCCCATCAAGGCGAAGCCATGTGGTCTCTCCACCGGCTACTCCAGCCACCCAGACGCCACCATTCTGTGTTGTCTGTGATTAATCATCTCTGAAACTAACTCCCAACAACTGGGGAAGATCGCTTCTCATCTTCACGAGGGAAATATCATGAGATTTCCCAGGAGTCTCAGGTGAAAGCCATGCCCACACAGAGGCCGCATTGGCTATTCAATGGCTATCTCCAGATTAACATGCCAGACTCCACTTCTACATTTCAATCATAAAATTAACATAAGTACATGTCTGCCACCCCCCCAAACAGAGGAGAGAGAGGCTGGTCAGTCTCTCTCTCTCTCTCTCTCTCTCTCTCTCTCTCTCTCTGCCTTCACCTTCCTGATAGCTGGCTACCCAGAGAGCTGCCAGAGCACTGCGATATTTTCACAGAACTCAGATCGCTGCTGGAGCACTGCCATATTTCCACAGAACTCAGATCCACACAACTTAGCACCCACTTACCTGTGATCTTTTCTGCATTCTGCATCATTGCATGTGACTGTGAGAGTCTGAAAAGGGACTTGTGGGCAATTATCAGGATTATGGACTTAAGATGGACTGGGGTAGAATGCTTTTCGATATATAATTACTTATAGTAAATATTTCTCTTACACATATATGGGTGTCATTAGATTTGTTATGCTAGTCAACTCAGTGTTAAACAGTGGGCAACTGAAAGTGTTTCCTTCATCAGAAATTAACTAGCTCTATATTTATTGTTTGATCTTTTTAACAATAAAAATAACTGTGGTATATAATAAACAATGTGAGGGGGGGGGACCAAATGTTTTGAAGGATTAGTTGTGTAATTGAGAGGTAAATTAAAGGGAAATAGCTCGCCTCCAAGATTGCTTCAGAAGTCAGGTCCAAGCAGAGAGAAAGAGAGCTTAATGCATTCTCCTAAGCTTACATAATCTTGGGCACATAGGCCAGGTAAGAACATACATAACAGGAATGCATTGTACTTGAGACATACATGTAATGTGAGGGGGTAAGATTGGGGTATACATGTAATAGGAAAGGGTTGTATGAGGGCCATACATGTGACAGGAAGGGGCAAACATAGCAAGATGGGTGGGCTTAGAGTCAAGATGGCAGCCTAACCTTAGCTGTCTCTCAGCTGGATTGACCTTAGGTGTCTTTGAACTCTTCTCCAGGGAAATCATGTATGCTCCTTATCAGAAGAGTGGGCCCTATTTAGGGGGGGTGGGGTGGAGAGAAAATAGGGTCTGATTGATTTTGATGGCAGACTATGCATATTTGCATGCATATATATGTCTGCATATGTGTCTACATATTTCATTCATAACAAAACTATTTATTTTAGTCAGGTAACTTCATTTTATGAAAATATTTCAACTGCCTTTTTATATACTTGATCTTTTCACAAAGGAAATATTTTCACTCCTCTTGTACAGGAATACGCCTGTCACTTTTATTCTAAATATGCTTCTCTCTTTTCCCATCCGACTCCACACAAAACCTTGGGCTTGCAGATGCTCTTTTTAAAGGAAACCTAAGATAACTCTTTTCCCAATGAAAAACAATAAAATAATCCTTCTCTAAGAAAAAAATGTCAAATCCATGACAAGGATATTGCCAACAGTTATTATATAGTTAAGAATTATTTAGGGATTCAGAAATATAGGATAAAGTTCTGGGTTTGGGATCACTAGAACCATTAAAGGAAATAAATTTGTTTCAACTTATAAAATAAATTATACTCATTTTCAAAAGGAGAACCATTTTCCTTTTAACAGAAACCAAACCCTTATGGGACTATGGATGATTAGCAGAATTAAGCTCAGATTGACACACTGTGATATCATTAATTCAGACTCACAACAACCCTCTAGGACAGGCTACTACTTCCCCAGTGGGTTTCTGAGACGCTGACTCTTGACCCGTGTGAAAAATCTCCTCTTTTTCCCTCAGAGCAGCTGGTGTTTATGGATTGCTGATCTTGCACATAGCGTTAAAGCAAGTAACCCACTATGACACAAGGCCTTCTGTGGGTGTAAGAGAGAGAGTCAAAAAGTATTCTAAGCCAGATATATAAATCTTTACCAAAAAAATGAAAATGTGAGATTACTATATATAATTGTTTATAAGCCGTGCTTTTCAACACACTGTTTTATGCAATTTTTGTGGTAAAATTAGGTGTCTTGGCTGATATTCAGGTCGACTTATACTCAAGAATATATGAGATAATTTCTCACCATATTCTCAGACTGAGTTTGCACGAGGAGACGTCAACAAGTTCATGGACAGTATGCTTATTTATGTATTGTGAAAAATTATGTACAAGCCCCCAATAAAATGATTTAATAAAAAAATTTTAAGAAAGAAAGAAAGATAAAGGGATTTTTTTCACAAACTTTTGGAAGCCTCCTCACATATTTCTTGAGGTGGTATCCCATAACCTCACCTTTCCCACAATAATTATGCACTCATTGATTTACACATCAAAAAAGGAGTTAAAGTATCCTAAAGGGAATGAGACTGTGCTCTTTTATAATTTTCTGAGTTTGGGGAACATAAGGAAGCCTTAAAGGACAGGTTAGAGCTGGAGGTTGATGAAGTAAGGTTTCCCAATAAAATTCTCACAGGACAGCTCTTGCTACCTTTGATGGACAAACCGGAGTGTTGTTGGATAGAAAAAACCAATACTTTTATCAAACTTGCCTGGCCTTTTTCTCACTAATTTAGTTTTCAATTTTATTGAAAATTCTTCATAATAAACCCTGACGTTCTTCAAGAAAATCTATCAAGATTACCCCATGGGATTCTCAAAACACAATGACCACAACCTTCTGAGTCAACGTCCCTGCCTTGAATTTAACTGGCTCGAAATAACCGCTCAGAAGACACTCATTTGCCGACCTTCTTTATAAGGCTCTAAATGGATGAAAGGAGCCCTGATGACTGATGGTCACACGTTAGGCTGCTAATCACAAGGTTAGCCATCCGAAATGATCGGCTCCTTTGAGGGGAAGATGTGGCTTTCGACTCCCATAACAAGGTACACTGTTGAAAATCCATAGGGACAGTCCTATCCTCTCCTATAGTGTCACCATGACTCCACATCAGTGAAGTTTTTATTTTATTATTATTTTTAAGAGACTGAGATAAATGTATTTCTGAGAGAACTTTTACGTAGCCATCTATTGATCACAAAGTTATGTTTAAACTTTTTTTTTCGAGGGGAAGGGAGAATAAATCCACGTGTGCACGACTTAGATTCAGAATCATTATGCCAATAGTTATCTTGCATACCTCTCTAAATGCTGCAGGATATTGCTCACTGTAATTTTATTTCTGCCTCTTAGACCAAGATGCATTATTTTGCTGATTCAGGATCTATTCTTTGCCTTTTCTAATGATTTCTTTGCCTATTATGAAGAGGGTGCAAGATGGATCACCCACATCACGTAAACTGACTTGGAAGACCTGTTGTTTTTGGTCCCACTGAACCTATTTCAAATTATATTGACCCCATGTGACGTAGGAAAACACACCCATAGAATCTTTTTGGTTGTAATATTTATGAAAGCAGAGCGCTCGATCTCTTTCCCACTAAGACTCTAGATGGTGTTGAAATGCTAGCAGATTAGTGCTTTATGAACTGCTCTGTTCAGGTGTCAGTGAAATAGTCTGGATATAGGCAGAGGCTTCGTGTGATCTTTATTTTCAACATATAACCAAAACAGAAACCAAACTCACTTCTGTTGAGTTGATTCCAACTCATTGCCACCCATTGGTCAAACTGCCCCTGTGGGTTTCTGAGACGATAACTCTCTGCAGGATTAGAAAGTCTCATCTTTCTGGTGGCTTCCTCAAAGGACTATATTCATTGTTAGCAGCTCATTAGTTGTCATAATAATGCATAAATAAATAAAATGACAATCATGACACTTCCTTATTAGTTTGTGTATGCTATGCACTTTATATATGTATATGCATGCATACACACACATATATACATATATATATGGGGATTTTGTTGCTATCTTGATTTTAAATATTTGGTTTTGGTTTTCAGTAAGAGTCTAGAGTTATCCTGTATTGGGGGCATGAAGTGAAGTTATAGTCTCTCTCATATCATGGAAAGCTTGAAAAGAAAGACTCTAGAGGTCATCTGCGGCTAAGCTGACTTGTTTGCCTTACAGCTCTCTGACTGTGAATTCCCAGAGCCAGGGAAGCAATAGTACTATCATGGCTCTCCTTGATATTAATTCTTTTTGGTGCTTTTTTCTATCAGCACTGCAATTTCAAATTTCAATTAAGTTAGCACACAGTGGTTCATAAGTGGCATATGTATATGTTGTTGTTATAAAGCTACTAACCAAAAACTTGGTGGTCTGAATCTATACGAAGACTCCTCAGGCTAAAGATCTGATCACCCACATCTCACAATTAGAGCCATGGAACCCCACGCAGCTTCATGGAGTGACTTCTACTCTGGAACACGTGGGGGCTCTTATGACTTGGTATTTGTCTAGTTACAGATACTCAAGAAGAAAAACATTTTTTGAAATGTATAAGCCTGTCATATAGCAACTGGAGAAATATGAGATGACAGCCGGCCGTTGGTAGATGAAGAAAGCAAAGGACATTCAACACATGGGAAAGAAAGGGAAGACAAAAATAGAGGCCAGAAGGGGCTCTGAAACTAGCTCTTCAGCCTACAGTCATCAAAACAAATGAAAGGAGTGATTCCATAAAAAAGCTGAACAGAAGGTTGTAAACGCTGTGTCAGGAAAACAAAATAACTATTGATCTGAAATGTGCAAAGACCTGGGCATAGAAAGGAAAAAGGGAAGAACAAGTGAGATATTTCTCAAATGGAGAAAGACTGATGAATAAATTCCATCAATGAGTTACAATACTGAGAACTTCTATGGACAAAATATGTAATGGTGCAGGAAATGAAAAGAAAGAAAAGACACATGGAGTCTCTGTGATAAAATAGAATTGATCATCCATTTCAGTGGCAATATATGACCTGGAGCCCCAGCAATGGATGGAAGAAGTGCAAGCTTCACCTGGGGCACCAGGGAAGAACAAAGCCCCATGAACTAATGGAATGTCAATTGTGATGTTCCAATATACATATGCACACTGGAAACACTTTTCTTTTTCAAGCAACTAATGAAGATAGTTTCCTAGGCAACCGACTGAATATGATTCTCATTATATCTATTCCAAAGAAATGTAATCTAATAGAATGGGACTTTAATGTCCACTATTATTAACATCACATACTAGTTGTGGTAGTTATATAATTTCATGTCAACTTGAAGATATATAAAAATGCAGGGGTGGAGTTTAGTCTGTCAATCAGGTTACGACCTGATGGTGATTCCCTGTGGGTGTGGCCTTCTCACAAGGAAGGCTCTGGGAACCTCTGGCTCTCTGTATGCGTTCACCTTCCTATTGGAGAACTCTGGTTGCTTCCAGAGCCTGGAGATGCGTTCACTACCACTGAATTCATGAGACTTTGCACCCACTGATCTGTAATCTTCCTGTAATCTACATCATTGCATGTGACTTTGTGAGTCTGAAGAGGGGCTTGGGAACTAGTATCAGATTTATGGACTAGGCTGGGATATTTACTTTTTACACATATATGAGTGTCTCCGGATTTGTTTCTCTAGTTAACCATACCTGACACATGAGTAAAATTATTTTGAAAGAAGTTTCCAAATGTTAGTAGTTACATCAACAAAGAAATTCAAGCAAGATACAGAAGAGAGTATAGATTAATAAAAATCATTACTGACATCATCAGATGGGTCTTGGCTAAAAGCTGGGAATATCAGAAAAATATATATCTGTGTTCTATTGACACAATGGTTTTGACTAAGTGAATCTTAGCAAATTATAGATAACACTGATCATGTGGATAAAAATTAATGTGTTCATGTGTAACCTGTATATTATTTAAGAGGAAGTTATTTGAACAGAAAAAATATGTGGTGTAAAATCGAGAGAGGTGGATGTCAATTTGTTTCCTTTTACCAAACTTACTCTATGTGTATGCTGAGAAAATAATCAGAGAAGCGGGACTATATGAAGAAGAAAGTGACATCAGGATTGAGAAGTCTCCTGAACAACCTGTAAAGAGAGCTTGAAGCACTTTTTTATTAAAATCATTTTATTGGGGGCTTGCACATTGTTTTCAACAATACATAAATACATATACTGTGCCAAGCACCTTCAAATGGCTTCTGCCATTATCATTCTCCAACTATCTGCTTTTCCATTTGAGCCCTTGATAGCAGTTTCCCATCTTTTCCCTTCTGTGCCTGTTCTCCCACCCCTCCACCCCTCCTATCTGGAGGACAGACATTGAAGCACTTTTTGATGAAGAACTAAGATTAGAGAGTTTAATATGGATTACACCTCCACAGAAAGAGAACAAAAACCATCACGACTGGACCAATAAGTAAGATTGGGATAAACAAAGCACATAGTTAAGTGGCCAAGAGTTTCATTTTACTTGAATCCAAAGTAAACATCCATGGAAACAGCAGTCAAGAAATTAAATGGCATATTACATTGGGAAAATGCAATTTCAAAAGACATTTTAAGAGTGTTGAGAATTAAAGATATAATTTTGAAGACTGTCATGTACTTGATCTAAGCCAAGGTATCTGCCATATGTGTGGGAAAGTTTGATGATGAATAAGGAAGCTTGGAGAATAACTGATAGCTTGGATTCATGACATTAACAAAAGACATTAAATACACCGTAGACTTTCAACCGAATAAACAACTCAGTCTTGGCATATTAACAGCCAGCCTACTTCTTAGAGTTAAGAGTGGCAGGATTTTGTCCCACACACACTGGGCATATTATTGGGAAGAAACAGTCCCTGAAGGAAAGGACATCATGCCTGGTAGAGGGTCAGCATTTTATTCTGTTTAACATAGGGTTGCTATACATTAGAACTAATTCAAAGACACTTAACAGCAGCAACAACAATTATTTAGAAACTTTTTTTAGGGGGGCATCACTGCCCTCTGGTGATGAGAGTAGGAGGCCCAGCCTTGCTCCTATAGAGCTGCTGCTGGATTTGAACCTCCAACCCAGTGGGCCGCAGTCCCGCACACAACCACTGCGGCACCGAGACTCAGCCTAGAAACTTTTTATTAATGCAAATGAGAGCTCAATGCATTGTTTACCTTAATGAAGAACACAAGCATCGTTTTCAGATTTGAAATGCCCCCATTTGATTTGCCCACAAATTCTACATTCAATTTGAGGTTTATGGGGGTGCTGATGCACATTCAATAGGTTTGAGAGATTTTATTAAATTGCTTTCTGGGTCTCATCCAAAATTGTGTGATTGGGACTGTGGTAGGAGTAAGATGCTAGCAATCCATTCTATTACACCGCAAGTCATAAATCCCAGCTCTTTCTCTACCCACACTCCAATGTCTATCTTTTCCTTCCTTCTTAAACTTGCTAGAATTGAAGCCTCCTATCCATCATGTACCTGCTTTACTCCCAGAGTGAGACATGTCCATCTCCCTTATTAGAGTTGGCATGTAGCAGCCCTCTCTCTTTTGCAATTTCCACACTCTCCCAGCTACTTAGGACTAGAATTTATGATAATACCCAAATCTGTGCGACAAAACCCACACAATCCACACACTTTACTAACTCCTTTCAATCTTGTGATAAGTGAGCCGTTCCTTTTAAAAAAACTGAAAGACTTGAAGTGAGTGCCCTGTAAGGGCGATGCCAAGCATCCCCGTTTGCCATTTGCAGCGCACTCTTCACTCTTCTTGATCATGGTCATTTGCATTGAGATGTTATTTTAACTCCAGGAAGGAAATCTTGTCTTTGAAGTGCCATTGTCTTTAAAGGACCTTGAAAATATTTTTCAAGGAAATATTCTGGAAGCATGACATTCATTTTGGACCTGAAATTCTAAATATGCAAAATGTAAAAATACAGATTCAAAATTAATGGAATATATACAATGATATTTTCATATTTTTTAAGATAATGTCACATTGAACTATAGGCTACTTTTCTCATATTTTATGGGAGGGAAAATTCTTTAGGTCTAGAGAACCAAACCTATCTGCTGGTAAGAGAAGATAAGAGGATAAAACAGAAAAGATGTTTGTCTTCATAATGAATACTTTTGTCAAACTGCATGGTTTCAAGATAGGTTTTTAACAAAACTTGTTTACATGACTACATGATGCTTTATTATACTTCTAAAGAAATACTTTTTTTTAGCTTTGTGAATATTTGAGAGAAGAAAAGTTATAGTGCTACTGTGTAAAATTCTGGATTCTTAAAAGTATGTTTCAGAAGCCATGTTCAAACCAATGCTGAAACTGAATGTACTTACTCCAATTGACTTTTGTGTAGTCTACATTTATATTTTAAAATATTTTTCAAGTATTCTATTGCTGAATCAAAGATGAGAGAGGGAAAAAAGATCACAGCATTATGTACATATCAAGTTTTGCTTTGTTTTAACTTAAGGCAGTCTTCTCTGCCAACAGAACTGACCTATTATTTGAAATTTACTTATTTATCATGGAAAGATATTTCTTCTTCACCCAGTTACTGTTACAGTGTATAGAACAAAGAACGACATTATTTTTTTTCTTTTCTTCCATTTCTATGGAAGCAAGCCCTGTCACTCATTCAGTAAAGCAAACCAAAGCCTGCTGTGTGTTAATTATCCATAAGAAACACCAGGGTAGTTGGGAAGATGAAGTTATAAGAAATCAATTATAATATAATAGATTGCTTATGATTCTCAGTGGGGGAGATTTGGTGAAGAAGATGAAGTGAGGTAAAAATAAGTATGTAAGATCAGCCAAGCTTAAGAACGAACAAACCCTTCATTTAATTTAACTTTAAGTGATGCAGTCAAAGAGTACTGGCAATGATGGCTTTGAAGGCTCCTTTAGGGATTACTTAATCTTTTCCAGCCTCCCTGCTGTGATCTTCCTCATAGATTTCCTCTCACATCCTTCCATTTGTCATACTCACTGATATTTTCCTCTGACCTCTTCTATTCTCACTATAATCTCCATAAATAGTCAGGAGTGCTTTGTAGAATGATCAAAAACTGGGTTAAAATAAGGGAAACCTTCTCTATTCTTGAAAAAGAGAAGCTTAGGAGAAGTAAAAATAATCAGTGTTCAGTTAATATTCATCTACTTGTCCCGAAGGCGGTGAAGAGAAAAATGCATTCAAAGTCACTGCTGTGGAGAGTAGGGGACATTTCATTAAGACAAGAATGGACTGGAAAGGGAAAACTTATGACACAAGACTGGAAGTAAAACTTGATAATAGAAAAGGTGTTTGTTGAAATCTAGGATAATTCAATCTATAGAGTGTCCAGATTAATGGTTGCTTAATGATAGAGGAAGTTAGGGGGAAATGGGTCTTAATAGAGATGAGTGCAGGAATAAGAAAATGTTCTAAAAACTGATTGTGGTGAAGATTGTACAATGCTTACTGATGTGATTGAACTATTAATTTATGGCTGAGCCCTGGTGGCCTAGTGGTTGTGTGCAGGACTGCAGCCCACAGGGTTGGCAGTTCAAATCCAGCAGCAGCTCTCCAGGACCAAGGCTGGGCTTCCTACTCCCACCAGGGCAGTGATGCCACACATACACAAAAAATGTATGCTATGTGAATTATTAGCCAATAAAATTCTTTGGGGAAAAAGGAAAGGTGTTTGAGTTTGAATTTATTGCTTATGGGAACCACAGGTTTCCCCAGGATGTGAGCTAACAATGTATTCAATTCCATGATGGGATCTTCTGGCAACAGCCCAGCAGTTGTGGGAAAATCAGAGTGCAATGATACCTTCCTAATCAGGTCACAACACCCTTACAATTGAAAAGAAGTTTCCTTAGAGGCATGACCTATCTCTATTTAAGGAGAACTCCTGCTTACTTCTGCCTTCACCCTGCCTCTGTCTTAACAACCTCCAATTCTCTGGATTCGAGTCAACAGCCTGCCTTGTGCCTGTCAAACTTGGATTCTTTAGGCTCTGCAGTCACAAGCTGGACTCGCTAATCCCTACTAGTCTGTGGTCTTCCAACAACATGGTTCATTCTCCTGCTTCCAGGAAGCTACATGAGTCAGGAAATGCCGTTAGTTTAATACTTGACTCACAGGTTGGACATTCCCCCTGCAACAACTAGATGAGTCGCTTTCTTGGTTATGCATTTCTTTCTTGATAACTATACTTTCTATATCATCTATATTTATATCCATATCTATATTCACATCTATATCTACATCATCTACATCTAAATCACTGTTTTTGCTTCTCTATAGATTCCAGCTAACACAACTGAGAAGGTTAGTTCTTTGTAAGAAAGAAGTCCAAAGTTATCTTATTTCCTTTTCTTTTGATATGATCCCTATGAAGAATGAACATTTAATTACTAAATGCAACCTTCTTTTTCTTCTGCCTCGGCTTCCTTGGCCCAAACATCTTACTTGATATTTAGGATTGTTTTATATTCAACATGGTTCATGAATTCCTTGACAACATGAATGTCAGTGCGTCCACTGAATTTCCATTGATGTTGATGTTGGGTCGTGTTGAGATATCTCTGATTCCTAAGGAGTCTATATAAGCCATTTCTGTAAATTATGAGAGGGTGCCATTATGATACATTCCTCTGGAATGGAATTGTTAAATGAAACTATGATTGCTAGTCTAATGAAGTTTATAAGACCACTGGGTATTGTTATGAGGATATTGTAAAATAGATTCATGAGGGTAAGTACTAAATTTCCAATGTTCTAAAAAATAGGATTAGACAAAGTTTACCTAAGACTATAAATGAAAATATCTATGCATTTTATGTATTTATGTAGATAAATTATTTTATCTATTTAATTATTTTCAGAATTTTCTAGCCAATTGTTAAATCTGATAAAAATGCAATATATATGTCTTTATTGTCTTCAATAATGATAACATAACATATTGAGATCCAGTGATATTGTCCAGAAATCTCTACCAGTTTCCTGACATAGTATTATCAGACTCTACTTGGAAAGGAGAAGTAGGAGATTTGCTCCTTCTTGATGTTTTATCCCAGAGCTCTGCTGGACATTTTGGATGTTTTGACTTTTTATTGATTTTTTAAGCAACATAGACTTGACTTGTCATACCTATGCCACAGCTATTTAAATATTTCAAGTCAATTAGTATGTTTCCCTCTGTTTTAGAGTGGTGCAATATTGGAGGCGTGAGTTATATTAACACGGATATAAACTAAAGTGACTCAAAGAAGACTGGAAAGGGATCATCCTGAATCAAATAAAAGCGATCTCAAAGCAGAATTTCAAACCTATGTAAGAAAGAAAATGCACACCATTGATATAGAGAGGATGGTGTGAGCAAATTAGCATAATGGAAAAGCTTCTATCTAAGAAGAAGGGGCAAGTTATTCATAAAACTCTTCTTTCCCATAACTTAACTGACTGAAAAGCACTCAATATTGACGTAGAAAGCAAGACATCCCCAGTGTCTCGGAGCTCACTTGTGAGAAGAAATTGAAGTGGCTGAGAAATTCCTTATTCCTGAATCAATAACCAACAATGGTGGAAACAGCATCTGAGACATCAAATGGCATGTTCTGCTAGACACATCTGTTATGAAGGACCTCTCCACAGTTTAGGCAGCACATTTATCACATTGATGACTAACGTGTGCTAAACCTAAGTGAGAGTTTTTTCTATCTCCTCCTCAAAGCTATTCAATGACATGGAAAGACAAGAGAATTGATGTTTTCAAATTGAGGAAAAATGCTGAACATTCCATGAACTAGACCAGGGAAACCATGAGTCTGAGAAAAATGCAGACAGAAATTTTCTTCAGGAACAGGTATGATGAGAGTCTGTCTGGCTCACTTTGGACCTGCCATCAGGAAAGATCAATTACTATGAGAGGATAACACGATTGGTAGAGGGTCCGCAAAAATGAGAGGAATATTCAGGGAAATGGGTTGACACAATCTGTATCATTGAACTGAAACATATTAATGATAATGAAGATGGCCAGAACCAGAAAGCATTTTGTTCTCTTGTACCTGGTCACCATTAGTCATAGCTGAGTTGACCAAAATTAATGTGTCAGGCTGATGCTGTCTTACTAAAATGAGCCAAGTGTTTTGCACTGTTTCACTGACAGCCTCCCAAGTAAATGAATAAACAGTCTCCTGGGAGAGAAAACCCCAAATTCCTTGATGGAACCAGCCACACGAGCACACCTACTGCCGTGGAATCACTTCTGATCTGTAACAACCTAAAAGGTGAGTTTCTAGAGTGCAAATTTTAATGGGAAAAGAAAAGCTCACCCTTCTCCTGCAAAGTAGCTAGTGGATTTGAACTTGTGACTTGGCAATTTGCATACCAAGGCTGAACCCACAGGACTTCCAGAACTCCTGCACTGAGAGGATAACAATGCTTAACTCCTGTTGGCTTTCCTATTATACAGTTTTCAGAAATTCACTCAGTTCTCTTTCATCTAAATGCAAAAACATGCTGGATTTGTCATTCCAGAGGCTTTCCAGACCCGTCATATTTTCTACCAGGTGCAATTTCACATATTACACAAATCAGCCTCTTTGGGCCTATATAATTAGATGAAATTAGTTGGCACCTTTATTCCTTGTCCTCCTTCCCTAGAAGTTTATTTCGAAATTTATTATATTGCTCCAGAAGGAATATTTAAATACCAAAGAAAAAATAGGTGAATTCATTAATAAAAGCCAACAAAGTATTTTGAAAACTTTTGACACATTTTAGAACACAGTACTAAGAGAGGAGGGAGGCATCAGGAGTCAGCAAAACAAAGGCAGAGAGAAGATCCAATGATCAATCATGTGACAATAAGACAAACAGGAAAAAAAGCCATTTTTCAGTAGGAATTGTTAAATGCATCTAAAAGTGATCTTAACAAAGTCATGCTTAAAAGTCCCTAACATGCTCCCATGCCCTTTCCTTGAAATGGCTTATATTATCTATTTTTCTTGTCTTTCCTATCTTACTTTTTGACCCCCACTAAGCATTAGACTATTCTCAAATTAGCCATCTTCTGTCCCTGAATCTTGTTCTCATACATTGGATTCCCTTTAAGAGATTCTTCACACTCTGCACCTTATTCCTTAGGCCCATTTCAGTTTGCTATCTCATATTTATCCTTAAGTTCTCAGAATACGCATCTTTGCTTCATGAATTTCCTCCTGGAACTCCTATATTCTAAATCAGCTTTTGTTCCTGCTTTTCTCTTTCAACAACTCTAGAATAATAGCCTGAGCCATGTGCTGCCATTTCTACTTGAATTCCCTGCCTCCCACCTAATTCCAGTATTGACTGGGAACTAAAAATGTCTCTTTTCCTCTTTATATTCAGAGAACAAAGTCAGGGACTTGACAAAAGTTAGCTTTCAATAAATATGAATAAATGGCTGGATAAATGAATTACTAACAGAATGGCAAGGAAGAATCAGAGTATTTTAAAACACATACATATACGTCACACACATTTCAATATTCTCTTATTTCAAGACATCTCTTCAGAATTAGCTATTGTACTATGTTTCTTTCTTAAGGAGGAGTCAGTTAAGGTAGTGTTCAATTATAACATTGCTGTCTTTTTTTGGGGGGGACTTCCTCTTTTTGACTGACCCTCCACTATACCAAACATGATGTCCTTTTCCAAAATCTGTTCTCTCCTGATAGCTTGTCCTAAGTATGTGAGACAAGAGCCATGCCCACTTGTACCAAGCCTTCTAATTGCACTTCTTTGAGGACAGGTTGGTTCGTTCTTTTGGCAGTCTATGGTACTCTCTAATAGACTACCTCCATGGGAAGAGGAGATGCTCTGGGGAGGAGCTCTGGCTATGTGCTGGGCTGCTAACCACAGTGGTTACATGTTGTGCTGCTAAGGTCAACACTGGAAGAGATGATGGATAAGCTCAATATTTATTGTACAAGTGTTTAAAAAATCATACCGTGGTAAGACAATGGTTAAACAATTTGCCACTAACTGAAAGGTGTGACCATTCAATACTCCATGGAAGAAAGACCTGAAAATCTGCTCTGATAAATATGAAAATTCCAAAGCAGCAGCATCAAAACGCTCTGCCATTGAGTCAAATTCAACACATATCAATCCTACATTGATAGGGGAGACCACATATCAGTGGAGAATAACTGCATCTGAGGTTTTCAGATTCCGTCACTATTTCCAGGAAGAGCTCATCTTTCGCCTGGGAAGCTGCTGGTGGTTTCAAACTTCTGAGATTACAGTTAGAAGTACAAAGCATAGCTTACTATGCCATATAAAGATGATGAACGCTTACGGTAGCAGCATTCTCCTGTGCTTCATGGGGTTGTTCCAAGCCCAAATCGACTCAATGGCACTTATCGGCAATTATTTAAAAAGTACTTAATCCATCCATTTGAACACTATTGACGTTTAAACGACTTCCTCTCAAATATGACCCATATCATCATAATGAGCCCTAGTGGTGTAGTGGTTACAAGTTGGGCTGCAAATGCATTGTTGACAGTTTAAAACCACCAGCACGTCCAAGGATAAAAGACTGCGCTTTCAACTCCAGTAAACAGTCTCAGAAACTCACAGAAAATTGCAATGAGTCAGCATTGATTTGATGGCAGTCAGAAAGATGTAAATACTGAGTGTGTGATTATATGAATCTTCCTTATGATGTAAGTCTTACCTGCCTCAATCAAAAATCTGTTTTTAGTGATGGTTTCCTTCCAACTGTTCCACATGCATCCTTTCTAGGACAATTTGGATATATTAAAACTAATGAATCCCTGGATGTGCAAAAGGGGCTTGACTCCCGGAGACCTGCCCAAGTCTAGTGCAGCACTGGTTAAGCCTTCAAGAAGACCATGATCCTCTAGTATCAAGTTACCATTTTATTTCTGTAATTTGGGTTTTGACAACTTCTGATTAATGGCAGCAGGGATGTACTTGTACACCCTAGAAATAAACAATTGCATAATATTAGTGATGTTTTTTTTAAAAGACTATTTCTTAGCTCTCTACTTTCCCATTCTCTAATTTTTCATTCTGAAATCCAAGAGTTCGTAGCAAATTCACATGTAGCAACCATGCCCCAAATTAGAAATCTTGATAGACTTTATGTATGTGTTTTTGCCATTTGCCATTTGAACTTGGTATTTTAACTAGCAATACATTTTCTCATGAATCCTAATGTACTGATGACTCAGACAGTCTTAGATCATCAGCCTACCTGACCCAGTTGATTAAAGCACAGTTCTAATGCAAATAATATCACTAAACAGCCCAGAAGCCAACTGCTGTGTTCTAAGGATATAGTCTGCACTGAAATAATGGTATAGTTTCTTGTAATGTGTTCCTTTAGTCTTAAAGATAAACCTGTAAAAAAAAATTCCTTCAAAAGAATGTAAATCTTGAAGCCCTAGTAAAAAGATACCTCAATTCAGGTGTTCTCCCAATAATGGATGAAAAGCCTATTGATACACAGAGAAAGTGATAAAACTAACCAAATCATGCCATCTGAATCATTCTGACCCATAGTGGGTTTATGGGACATGTAGAATTGCCCCTGTGTGTTTCTGAAACTGTTACTCATTATAAGATAGAAGACCTCTCATTTCAAACTTATATTTAGAACCCTGTGTTGCCCACTATGCTACTGGGTTCCTTTAGAGAAAATGAGGTATGTAGTTTCCTTCTGTTGTACACAGGGTCACTGTAAGTCTAAGTTGACTTGACAGTAGCTATATTTCTTTCTTTCTTTTTTTTTGTATTTAGGGGAATTTTTATAGTTTGCAAAAACAAAAGTATAAAATTTAAGGCACTATTAACTATAAACATTGCAAATTTGACCACGGTTGTACAAGCAGAGAAATTAAAATTCAAGCAATATAAAACATATGTCACCACAACCAGAAATGTCATAGGTAAGCTTTAGATACTAACGTCTCTCAAAGAAAGATCATCACTTTATATATGTACGCATTCACTTGATAATACTACCAACAATTTTGCAGGAAGAGGTCTGTGAGCATGTTTTAAAGTTATTGGTAGGTAAACTTATTTGTGCTGACAATTAGACAACCTATATAGTATGAAAACTAATAATTTAAATATTGAATTAGTTTATATCCATGAGTAAAGATTATATCAATGAAACACCATTTCATGAATCTCATAATGTAGTTTACCCTTTCTAAAGCTTTCAAATTATAGCTGAAGAATTTAGTAGCCAACTGTGCATTATCATTGATAGTGAATTTCCATAATAAGCCTGTTACAAGTTTGTTGACACCATATTTTATAAGACTGAAAACTTAATGCTATTTAGAAGGCTGTTAAGGTAGCAAATGATTTCTAAAAGCTGTTTCAATTTTTAAGTTTGAGAAAAGCATTTAAAAGCATTTTTAGAACATTATTCCTTTGCTTATAAATTCACCATATCACAAAGATTCTGAACATATATATAGGAATATTTAAAAATTAGTTTTGTATTACATGCTTTTAATAAGGTTTGTATCCAGTACAGTGAGTGGAGAAATAGCCAACCTCTTTCAAATATAAACTATCCCTACCTCACTATTCCTATTCCATTGTTCCTTATGCCATATTTTTGTTTTGTTTTGTTTGTTGTTTTTTGGCATCACTGCCCTCTGGTGGTCGTGGGAGCCACCCAGCCCTGCAGCTGCTGAATTTGAACCGCCAAGCCAGTGGGCCGCAGTCCCACACTCAACCACCACGCCACCAGGGCTCAGCCCCTTATGCCATATTTTAAGGTGAGCTCCAAGACACTACATCTTGAGTCACAAATGTTTTGAGATCAGATCATTAAGTATCACCATTTGAATATGATAAACTAGTTCCATAAATAACACTTTTAACATGTTAACTAAATAACTACTGAAAAGAACTGTAATAAGATTATATAACCACTAAAAACTGGAAATTATTAAGTTATCCATACAGGAAAATGTTTCTTCATTCTTTAGCGATATTTCTTTCGTCTTAAAAAACCCTGCTTTCTTTCTTTGCTGCTCTCAGGGTCTTCTTAAGAAAATGAGGCATACTTTTTGAAATGACGTTGTGTTCAAGAAGTCTGTTTTCTTAGAATTCCTTTGAGTGGGATTCAATAACAGAAATATGGGGGAAAGTTCATTTTTCAAAATGTACTCTGTATGATGTCAGGGTAGACCACTTAGAATTCGTTGCCCTGAATCCACTACACATTATCTAATTCCACGTTGTTGTTAGATACCTTTGAGTCCACATCGGTCCATAGTGACCCTTTGCACAACAGAAGGAAACACTTCACAGTCCTGCACCACCCTCACAATTGTTCCCATTCCTGAGCCATTGATGCTGCCACTGTGTCAATCCGCCTTGTCTGGGGTCTTCCACTTTTCTAAATGCCCCCCTCCTCTTTACCAATCTTGATTCCCTTCTCTCAGAACTAATGTCTTTTGACAATATGTCCAAAGTATGTAAACAAGTCTTGTCATCCTTGCCTCTTGTGGCCTCACTTCTTCTGATTCAGATGTTTGTCTTTTTAGCAATCTCCATGCATGTTTTGGGAAGGAGGAACAGAGTTAAAGAAGAAGTGACAACAATCTCCAGACAAGACATGGCATCTTGAGGTGCAATAGATTAGTCATGTACTTCCATGTTTTTCTCAAACACCACAATTCATGTGCATCGATCCTTCTCTTTCTTCTTTATTCAAGGTCCACCTTTCACATGCATATGAAACACTGTAGAATAACCTGGCTTGAGTCAGTTGCACCTCTGTCTTCAAAGTAACATCTTTTCTCTTCAATAATCTTAAGCTCTTTTGTGCAGAAGATTTATCTAATGTCATATGTCTTTTGAGCTATTGCCTCTTACCTCCATGAACATTCATTTTGGATCCAAGTAAGGCAATCCTTGACAATTTCAAAATGTTCTCCATTATCATGTTGTTACTATTGGTGCAGCTGTGAGGATTTTGGTCTTCCTTACCTTGAGTTGCAATCCCTACTGAAGGCTACAACCCCTGATCTTCATCAGCATGCGATTCAATTCCTTCTCACTTTCAGTAAGCAAGGTTGTGTTATCCGTATAACATAGGTTGTTAGTATGCTTTCCTCTATATCCTTATTCATCCAGCTTCTCTGATAATTTGCTGAGAATAAATATGAAGCAAGTTAAGGTGAGAGGATACAACTCTGATGCACACGTTTCCTGATTTTAAACTATGGCATCTCCCTTATTCTGTCCCCACAACTGCCTTCTCATCTATGTACAGGTTCTGCATGACCACAATAAAGCCTTATGGAATTCCCATTCTTCTCAAGGTTAGCCACAGATTTTTTGTAGTCCACACAGTCAAATGCCTTTGAATTGGCAATAAAATGCCAATGAACATTCTTTGCTTTGCGACAAGATCCATCTGACAGCAGCAACAGTATGCCTTGTTCCAGGTCCTTTTCCGAATTTGACCTGAACTTTCGCAGTTTCCTGTCAATATACAGCAACTTACTTCCAATCTGGAATAACCTAATGTTAGTGCTTTAAGTATACCAAACATACTTGAGTATAAGCTGACCATAATATTAGCCAAGGCATCTAATCTTACCACAAAAACTGCATTTAAGAAGTGCTGAAAAATTTGGCTTATACACAAGTATATAAGGTAAATATACTGAAGTGACAAAGGAGTACTTCTGACCCTATCTTGTCTTTTCATCTATTCATGATGGTGGAGCTCCATATTGTGTCAAGGGTCAAGGCACAGAACACACTCGAAAGAGGAAAGTCCATGATTCATCTTTTGCACATGAAAATGCTATGTCTTACTGGAGATTTTTGTCACTTCTTCTATTAACTTTGTTCCTCCTTCCCAAAACATACACGGAGATTATGAAATGCTCCATAAATGTTAGATGTGTTAAACAATGTTAGGATAAGAAAATTTCTGAATCATTTTAAAGAACAGAAAATATTTCATTTAGTATCACTATCAGAAGATTTTCCAAGATGAAGACCTTAAATTTTAATCTAACGATTAAAATATAAGATGAAAAGACAAATGAGTAGAATGTATAGATATGCTTATGGTCACTGAGAGGAGGGGGATATGAATGAGAACAAAGGCCTGCGGGATTTGTCTGTTTTTGGCATGGGGTCCTTTGGGAACAGAGAGATATCAGATTACTTAATTGGAAAATTGAAGAGTTGCCACTCAGAACTCAAGGATGGAGTCCTTGATATCGTTGAAGGAGAAGTAACTCCTGGATGTCAAGTTATGGGTGCTGCTGGAGGACTTCACTCAGATGGGCATCGTTGGTGCTTTTCAGAGAGGCTATGGTTGGTTCTGCAACCAGTACATCAATGTGAAGAAGTGTAGTCAGCATATTCATGATGTTGGCAGACTATGTGGCTTTTAGCTACTGCCTCTTCTGCAAAGAGTCTAAACATAAGAGGAAATGGAAGCACCACTGATGAAGCTGGGGCAGTGGTACTCCCTGCTCTGCTGGCCTGGCCACTTGCCCCATTTCCCTCTCTCTGCCGAGGGAAGCCCCTTCCCCATCTTGAGAATCTTTGCCCAATCATGCATGAAAGCTAAAATAGAAGAGAAAATGGAAGGAATATTGCAACTGAAATAACGAATGAAATGAAATATATGTTTCAGTCCAATGTACATAAAAAGTAGAATCAACCTGCAGGTACTGGTTTGTTACCTCAGAAGTCACCTCGGTGGCTATAGAGAAGCCATCCAAAATTCAGCTCCCTTCATCCCTGCCTTCCAGCAGGTGCTTGTGAAAAGGAACTTCTGTCAGTCAAATTCCGGGTTGTTCACATTGGTTGCATAATCAAATCATTCTTAAATGAATGGGTTTTACCTGCTCCCTTAGGTAAGGAGTCGCAATGAAGCCACATCATTGGGGTTTCATTATTTTTAGTGCCCTGTGTGTGTAGCTTGTGCCCCAAGGGTAGCAGACATCCATTGCCTTCAGGCCACTCTCCCACACATCACAGCCTGATGTCTTCATGATCTGAAGGGAGAAGCTACTGACTCCTTGGCTCTATAGTTTCACTGGTTTCTCATGAAATTGGACAAAATAATGGGAAAATTCATCAGAGCCACTTCACTGGTACCAGAATCGTGGGACTGGGATGTGTAGCAATAGGAGGCACAGAGCGTCAGGTTGACCTAGAGGTTAGCAAAGGATCAAAAGCCCGGCTATGGTCATAATGCATCTGTGAAGGGAACCCTGTCATGGTGGCAGCCACCAAAACTGAGGAAAAGCAGATGTTGCAGCTGAGTTGTTCTGAAATAGTAATGGGGTCTCTGAGGTGGTCCAAGGGGGCTGTGAGGACCTGGCAGTTCACAGAGCTCAACAGTCAGTGACCTCCTGGCACTCCAGGAGAGAGCCAAACTCTCTGCAGATAAAATCTATGCCTTGTCTTTTAAATTAATAATATTATATAGAACCACCTGTTCTGCATTGGGACTTGAGGTTTCACCTGAAGAGGGTCAATTACATGTTCAAAGAGGAAACTTCTATTTGGAAAGAGAATATCAGCCATAATGAAGCAAGGCTCATCAACATCCCTCTCTCTTGAACCATAAACTCTCAGGTCATGTCTATCTGACTGTTCTGAAAGAGTTTGTGGTCATTTGTGACACGGTTCCCAGTGACCTCAACCTCCTGGTAGTCACAACTCAACAACCATAGAATGACTGGTTTCTAATTAATATACTATAACACAGGTGATGGGAAGTCACTTCTATGATTAAGCTACAAGAAATCACGATTTTCATCGTGCTCTCACTTTTATCTGCCCACCCCAATACCCCACCACCAATATCACCATTTGCTTCTTTTGATGAATCTAGCTGCCATGTTCTGAGCTATTCTATGCTAAGGTTCAATTGAGGTGGTCTCCAGGCAACAGCCAAGGAGAAACTGAAATTCTCAATAAAAAGACCAGAAGCAAACTAAATTCTACGTCAAACCCTGCGTAAACTAGGAAACAACTCCTTCACCAGCAGAACCTTGAGATGGCAGGGATACCAGGAAGACAGTGAAAGGCCCCAAAGTAGGGGGATCAATGAAGCTAAGCTTGGATTCCTAAACTACAGAAATGATAAGATAATAAACTCTCATGTAGTCTGTAAGTCCTGATGGTATAGTGATTATGTGCTGGACTGCTAACCACATGAAAACCATTAGGCATTCCTCAGAAGACAGAAGAGGGTGTCTACTCCTTTAAAGAGTTACAGTCTCAGAAACCCTAAGGGTAAAAACAAGTTCTACCCTGTTCTGTAAGGTCGATGTGAGTCTGCAACTCAATGGTAGTGAATTTGAGTTTGAGTCAGCTTCTAAGTTTTGGGCTATTTTCTTTTACAGAAATAAATAAGTAATATACAGTCCACTGAATAAGACATACCGATACAGTGGTTACAAAAATAGTCTCAAACATTGTGAATATGGTGCAGATCCAGACAGTGTTGCCTTCTGTTGCCCATGAGCTCAACCGCACATAACAGCCGCAACAGTGGATGTCAATACCCCTCCCCCCCACCCATGAATGATGTCACACTCTCATTTGTAGAAATAAGCACAAATGATCTTGTACTGATCACTTCATGTTAACCGGTCATTTTCAAAGGGCGTTCTTGTTCCGCATAATTGTGAGTGTGTTTATGTGTTGCACAGTTGTTATTTTTGGAGCGAAAATTCAAAAGTGAGAGTTGACTGGGCAGGACTCTGGGTCTCTTTCCACCCACCTTAATTAAAATAGCTTCCTTTCTACCTAAGCAGTATGCTTAGATGTGATGCAATATTGAATTGGGAAGAGATTTTTTTTTAAGTTTGAAAATTACTAATAAATATTTCATGTCATTATCTTTCATCTACCACTAAACTTCATGCAATGTAAGCTTGTTAAGGCAGAATTGATCCATTATGTGTAGACAATCTTGGATTTTTCCTTTAGAAATCCATGTCTAAATTCCCCAGCCTAGAACTCTTAGATTACCTTTTGTAAAAATATGCTCAGCAAAGTAAAATAAAACCAGAGATAACCTGTAAATCAGGCAGCAGTATTACCACTTTATCGTTGGAAGATGTGAACAGCATGACAATAAATTTAGGGGGAATAAAATGGATTCTATGCCCGAATGACCATTTAAATCATAAAATAATAGAATCTTAGATGTGAAAGAGATCATAAAGGTCAACACCACTTAAAATGCCCACCTGATGCTTTCTAAGCTCTTCACCGAGTTGCTCTTCAGTTCTTGAAAAATCCCTGTAGTAATGGAGTAAATTTTTAAAAGGCAAATTCCCAACTCATATGTTGAAATTATCCTCTAAATCAAGCATTTTGGCACCTGTGTTCTCAATAACAACTTAATACATTTCAAGCCAATGTTTCTGGAAATAAAGCAGTCTATGACTCAGAGCAAGTGCAACACACTCAGCATCCTCATTTATTTGCACTTCCATTCTCCTCTACTGCTCACAAGGTGTTTCAAAAATGGTGTTTAAACTAACCAGTTCTCCCTCACTTTTTCATCCACCAAGCAGTCCTCAGTGTGTCTTCAACTTAACTTTTCTGTACTGAATTGTTCTCGGTATGGTTACCTGCAGTTTTATATTGCTGCATTTATTTATTCTTGAGCTCCTCTCTTCTCTGCTTCAAGCATTACAAGACCAAATCATCACAATGTACTTGATTAGATCCTAAAGGGAAGAGGAGGTGTAGGCCAAAGGTACTTCACAAATACTTAGCTTTTTGAGTTTATTTGTTTGTTTTTGCTTTAATTCTTGACTTCTTATTTTTATTTATCAATAAATCATTTTATTGGGGTCTTTTCCAGCTTTTATAACAAGCCATACATCAATTGCATGAAACACATTTGTACATATTTTGCAATCACAATTTTCAAAACTTCTTTCTACTTGAGCTCTTGGTATCAGCTCCTCTTTTTTTCCCTGCATCCTTCACTCTCCTACCCTAATGGTGAGCCCTTCATAAATTATAAATTATTGTTATTTTTATATCTTTTACTGTTCACTGTCTCCCCTCATCCACATTTCTGTTGTCTGTTCCATTGTAATTCTTGTGGGTTTCATTGCACTCAATCAACCCCCACCAGACATTCCACATCCACATCCCCATTGATTTTAGATCTCTTGTTGTTCCCTTGTCCCTGGATTTATTAGCTCCCCACTCTCTTTTCCCCGCATCCGCCTCTCCCCTGTCATCACTGGAACCATCAACCTCATTATTCGCCCCCTTGGATTGTTTGTCCTGCCTATATTAAATGGCTAGACCTGTGGGGGAGGGGGGAGAAAGAAAGAAAATGTGTATAAATAATTATAGATCTATCTTCTTACTTTTTTTGAATGAAACTAAAAAAGAAAATGCTTTACTTTTAATATTTGATTGTTTCCTTTTCTTCTACCCTTGTAGAAGAACATTCCAGGACTGTGTGCTGAGACTTCCCCCCCCCCCTCCTTAATAAATCTTAGACTATGTTTTGTTCGTTGATGTATTTTGTAGAGAAAGAGCAAAAATAGAAAGGTGCTTTATGAGGAGGGAAAAAGATTACTAAAAGCAAAACAAAAGAGATGAAGCTAAAACAAAGCAAAACAGAGTTTTGATGGAGAGTTAAAAGGTGAATGATGAGATAAAAGCCTTGTGACACAGGTATTGTCTAAGAGAATAGATTAGCAGCTTAGATAATGGAAGAGATGTTGAATAATGTGGATTCTCCTTTAATATTCTGAAAGAAACCCAAAAAGTCAAGGTGAACATTACTAATTGTTTTCATGGCGTAAGATATATATATATATATATATATATATATATATATATATATATATATATTTAATGTACCTTAGATTAGAGCTTGTTCATCACTTGCACATCAACCAGGAAATCAAATGCCACACATTGGGAAATTTGTTACACAAGACCTCTTTGGATTTTCAAAAACCAAACCAAACAATGATGGCAATTTGAGGACACAGGTGTACTCTGGTAGTTACATAGTCTGGTGTCAATTTGAGAGGCTTGCAAGTGAAGGGGTTGGGGTGTGGCCTGTCAATCAAGATATAACTAATGAGGCCTCTGTGTGGGCACGGCCTTTTCTTGAGAATTCTGGGAACTCCTGTATTTCCTCCTTGGAGGTAAGAGACCTTTTTCTCTGTCTGCTCACTACATGAGAAATGCTCTATTGACAAGACACATGGCACTACATCTTGGGAGTTGGAGAAGCCACTTGGACCTACCCTGATGGAACCAAATTTCTGGAGCCAGAGCTGCTGCATAGAGACCCCTGCAAACACTGAGATGCTTACAACACCACTAGATTCACAAGACTTCCAAATCACTGGCCTGTGATCCTCCTGCATTTGACATCACTGCATGGATTTCGTGAGTCTGAAGAGGACTTTATTGATTAGTATCAGACATATGGGCTAATGTTGGAATTATGGACTTGATCTAGACTGGGCTGAAATGTTTTCTCAATATTCCATTGCTCTTGCATATAAAGCTCTTTTTTATTCAAATATGAATCTCTATGAATTTATTTCTTTAGTCTACCTGGACTACCACATGCACTTTACCAACCTATGGTATTTCCAATTACCTCTTGTGTGTGTAAACCTGGTCAATGTATAAGAAAGTCCATAGAAGATAAATTGGCAGCTGTCGCAATCATGTAGCTCAAACATAATTGTGAGGGTAGCGTAGGACAGACCAACCAATGTTTTGTTTCCTTGTTCATAGGGTTGCTGAGTCAGCGTCAATTCCAAGTCACCTAACACCAACACAGCTACGGACTGGAAGAGATAAAATCCCAAGACTTCTTTTGGTAACAAATAATCTAGTTATTATTAAACCAAGGTAAGAGGTACTATTTTCCTTGATTGGGTCATTTGAGATAGCCTTATTTGAACCTCCTCTGGTCAGGTTTTCTCTAAGTCTAAGAAGACTACTGGACTAAGATATTGGACTTCACAGAACCAGTATTCCCAAGATCCATGAGCACCAAACTCTTTGTCCAATTGCAATCAAGTTCCACCTAGCATAAATAGCGACAAATTATATGAGCTGAGAGATGACAAGAGGCAACAGTTTTCAGGGGAGTTAGACACATTACATATGCAAATCACTTTGCAATGTAGAAGAGAGCCAGGGATGGGAAGAGAAAGGAGAATAGGTCTGGAGTCAGACTTCAGAAACTGAATCTCTCCTCAATCTGTTGCCATTTTAGGACAGAAATCTGCATAACTGAAACATTCTGAGTTCACACTAGCTTGTTATTTTTATTTCATTTTTTATTTGTTTAGTGGCCCGTCAGATTTTAGTAGAGACATCTTTCAGCCATCCCTGAGCCAGTGTGAAAAAGACTTGCAAATGAGAAGTTGTCATTTTTTCCGAGGGAAACCACTTTGGGTCGGGTCATAGTTGCCCAAGAATGGCAATGTGTTGGCAGGGCTTGCATTTTCTGCTCCTCTTACCATATTCAGCTGCTAAGACCTGCTAATTGCCAGTTGATTGCCCTATTGTTTTTAGCAATGCCCAGAGGCATAAATTGCTCCATAGGCTGTTTTAATCGTGATCCTATTCAGATCCTTTCTAGAGGTCTGTCTGTTATAATCCCAAAAGGGCCCCTTCCAGTTGTCTCTTCCTCCATTTCTCTCCTGCAACCTAGCTGACCTATGTTTAGTGTGTATCCTCATAGAATCTACAAATCTTCTCTCAATTACCTTTCACGATGGGGCTTGTGAGTTATTGTTAGAAATGGGTCTAGAAATGTAAAAAGAAGGACAGAAGTGTATGCAGATTATTCTCTTAGCTAGGAGAATCTATTAAGAGTTAGGAGCAAATTTGTTTTAGAGAGCAATAATTAAAGAAGCCAATGCTAATTTTCCGTGTCTTCTAACATCCATTGTGTCTCTCTATCTGTGCAAGGAGCACCACTGATGTGGTTCATGATTTCATAAGTGGATAGGAAAAGAATTAAGAAGAGAGACAACAAGAACTGTCTTTTTTGCATATTATATTCATGCTCTTAATTGCAAATGACATATTTTGGAAAAAAGGGAAAATAGTTGATAAAAAAATGAAATACTTGGTCTCATTAGCCAGTCATGGTTGGGAAGTTCTGCCTGGTATATTTCTGCCTTGAGTATTCATTGCACATTATCTGAAAAATAAACATTGGGAGCGCAGAAGCAAAAATCAAAACAAAAAGCCAACTTGTTTAGCTTTGCTATCTATTGTTTTCAAACATATTCTTCAGTAGGACCCTGATTTTCTTGGTAGCAACTAAAAATTACCCTCCAAACAATATTTTGATGAAACACAGTTTGAAAATTGAGACCACTGAACATTTTCTAAAAGGTGAATGGCAAGTTTCTTACCAATGAAATATTCATGCTTCACTAAAAATGAAATGTAAATATGTATACTATTAATTCTAAGGGAAATATTTATACCTTTGGGGGAAGAAAAAAGCAGGATACCTCTAAACCTGTCAAAGATAAAAGCAAAGAAGGAAACTCCCTGGCTTTTGTTTGAAAACCCTAAGAGAGTTTTATTGTCAGCACTTGCTGGTGAATTTAATTTTCAAACATGGTCTAGAAATTTCCAGTGACTGAGGAATGAGTCAAGTGTCTATATGAAATTATTTTATATCCCCCCCAAAATGTACATTATTGACTAGAATGTAATTGGGTGGATTTTATATGAGTCAAAAAAACTAAGCCTGAACTTATTTTTTTGAAATTATTTTTATGGGAGGATTATTTTTATAAAAGCCATCGCAAAATGTGATGTTTGTCAATAGCAGCATATTCTCTCTTAAAATAGATGAACTGAAATGTGAATTTTGGTTCTTGTGAAAATTCATCCTGGGGATTTTATCAAGAGAAAAGTTTATTTGGAGAGACATTATACCCTTATTTCATACAAAAGAACAACATACAAGTGTAAGTGTGGTAAATCTCAAGGCTATTCCTGAAAGACAACTTATTTAGCTTTATCTAGCTATTGTTCTCAAATATAGTCTTCAAACTGTTAGAAGAGTCCTCAACAGTTCACTAAGGAGAATGTTGAGATACAGGATCCCACACCTGCAAGAGGATAGCAGATATCACCTGAGATCCCAGTGTGAAAACACAGGCTCCAATGCTTTCACAAACAATTAAAGCTGATGCTGATTTCCCATGTCTTCTAGCATCCATCATGTTTCTCTCCTGGTGCAAGGAGCACCACTGCTAGAGATTATGATTTCATAAGCAGGAAGGAAAAAATAAAGAAGAGAGACAACAAGCAGCGAAGGAGAAAGAGAACCAAAATTCAGAGCCACATGCATTCTGGTGGCTTCAGGAGTTACAAGGAGGGCAACAATTCAGACCTATCATCTGTTACAGAACAAAGGAGAAAGAGGAGGCTTCCTGCTCCAGTAAAGATGGAAGCCTAGGAAATCCACAGGGGCAGATCTTCTCTGTCCATAGCATCAATGCGAGGTTCTCTTTTATTTTGTTTTTTGTATCCTTTCCATTCCTGAGGCACACTGACGGTTTAGTGGTTATACATTGGGGGCCATCTGCTAGGTCAGCAGTTTGAAATCACCAGACACCCCAAGGAATAAAGATGAGGTTTCCTAGTCCCATTAAGAGCTGCTCTCAGAAACGCACAGAAATATGTCTAGTCTGTGCTGCAAGTTTACTGTAAGACAAAACCGTCTTGATGGCAGTGGTTTGGATTTTGTTTATTGCTGTTGTATAACCCAGTCCTCCAGAGGAAAGAAAGTTAAATAAGGAGCACAGTAAAAGGAAGGAGACAAGACATACTTTGAGACTAAAGAACTTGAACACCAAAACTAAAGAGAAATCACTTCGCCCAACAACAGCAAAAGATAATTTATCAGTGTGTTCTGAGCAGTTACACAGAGATTTCTCCTCTGTCAGCCTAAAAACATGTACCTCACCGGGCAGACATTTCCATAATCCATAGATTGAATAGGAATAAAAAAAAGTATGAAACCCTGGCATACACCATCCTGTTTTGAAATTAGATAATACTCCCTTGTTCTGTTTGAACAACTGCTTTTTTGTTTGTTTGTTTCCAGACAAGTACCACATAAGTGCAATAAAATGTTCTGTAATCCCCTTTCTTTGCAATATTATCCATACATTATTATAAGCCACGCAGTCACTATCTTTGCTAGTCAACAGAGCACAGGTAAACATTTTTTTTCTGGAATTCTCTGCTTTCAGTAAAGATACATTGGACATCAACAATGATATCAGAATGTTCCTCATCCTCTTCTGAATCTGCCTTAAATATCTGGAAATCCTTTATCAATTTACTGCTATAACCATTCTTTAAGTTATCTTCAGCAAGATTTTATTTGTATGTAATAATATTTTAGATAATATCTGCATGCAGTTGGATCTATTCTCTGGAATGGGCATAAATATGAATCTCTTCTTGCTGGCTAGCTAGGAAGGTTGTTTTCTTAATTTCTTGGCATAAAGTAATGGGCCTTTTGAATATTGTAACCTGAATGTTGAAATATTAAAATCGATATTCCCTCAATTTCTGGTACCTTGTTTTTCAACAATGACTTCTTTGCAGCTTGGATGCCAGCCTTTAGTTCATCATATGCTACTTCCATGCTTGAACATCAGCCCTTTATATATGGCACAGTGGCTCTATGTGTTCTTTCTATCTTTTTTCTTGTGCTTCCTGTGCCATTTGGTAATTTACTCATAGAATTCTTCAGTAATGCAAATCAGTGCTCGGATTTTTCCCTCAGTTTTTTCAGCTTGAGAAATATTATCTTTCCTCTTTGATTTTCTTGCTCTAGGTTTTTATAATACTCTTTGGAATCTTGTGTTTATTTATTTTAGTTCATCATTTCTTCCACTTGCTTTAACCAGTCTATATTCATCAATAAGTTTCAGAGTCTCTTCTTATATCTAGTTTTGTCTTTTGTGCCTTCCCCTGTCTTGTTAATTGCCTTTTGCTTCATTCCACAGCTTGACATCCTACAACTCCCTCACGTGGTCTTCAATCAAAAGTGTTCAATATATGAAATCTATTCTTGAGATGCTGTCTAAGTTCATAGAAGATATACTCAAGGCTGAGCCCCGGTCGCGTAGTAGTTGTGCATGGGACTGCACTGGGATGGAGGTTCAATTCCACCAGCAGCTCCACAAGCAAAAGGCTGATCCTCCTACTCCTACTACCAGAGGGCAGTGATGCCCCCCCTAAAAAAAAAACAAACAAAAAAAGAAGATATACTCAAGGTCAAAATTTGTTTCTTATAAACTTGTTTTAATTTGCTTTGGTGGTCTATTCTGAAGTCAATGCATAACAATGTATGGGGCATCATTCCTCTTCCATTTGCTAATGCAAGGTTGGTAGTCCTTTTGATGGTCCACTTCCACAGGCCAATATCAATCTATTTGAGGTTACTAATGCATAGGACATCAATCTCTATGAGTTGTATTATATATAAATATTTTGGGATTGTTTTTTTTTGGTGGTGGGAGTAGGAGGCCAGCCTTTGCTCTTGTGGAGCCACTGCTGAAATTGAGCTTCCATCCCAGTTGGTCACAGTCCCACGCACAACCACTTACGCCACCTGGGTTCAGCCCTGTATTATATTTTTTATGGTTTACAGTTTACCTACATGAATACTTTGTACATTTCACAATCTGATTCTTACTGCATGCTGTAGGTGTGTTTTTTTTTCTTTTAGAATCAAGCAACACCAGCAGATGAAGGTCATAAATGCTTTGCTCCATTCACATCATTAAGGTTGAATCTACTTCAAAGACACAATTCTTCTCCAATTATATTTCTAGTAAATTACAACTTGAGAAGTTCAACTTACTGCACTATATCTGATTCTGCTGCTATTCATTAAGTAGAGTGAATGAAGTTTTTTGCCATGGCCTCCTTCCTATAAAGTTTTAGCTCCTACAAGATGATAGGGTAGGAACATGCAAATAAGTTGTAGAAGACAATAACCCTAGACTAGTTCACCTTCATATGCTGCTGGGAATTGTAATGAGCCACCTTAGAAGCAAGAACAGAGAATTCCATGACCATCGAGAAGGAAGAGTCACCAGGAAAGTGTGTGTGAGAGTTCGGCATAAAGTGGTGGTGGCCAGTGTGAAATGGAAGTTGACAATAATGAGATTAGAGGCTGCAGCGCTGAGATCATGAGACAGAGTGAGAGATTTTCCAGCTGACGGAATGAATAAAGCTTAATTGCCTTCTGATAGAAGGCTGGCTTGTAGAATAGGGTGTCCTATGGACTTTTATCAGACTTTGAAGAGCTTTGAAGAGCAGAGACCGAGGCACTGAGTGGCTGAGAGGCTGAGGAGAAGAGATTGACATGACTGCTACTTAGCTGAGAAGAGGAATTGATGTCAATGAAAAGACTTTGTCTTCATAATGCTTTCTGATCCTGACTTGGGGCATGCTATTGAATTCACCAATAAACCCTCAGAATCATGAACATTCTCTGAGAGTTCTATGGTCACTGAGGCGAATTATAATCTCAGTACAGGAGTACCAGGGGAGGGACAGATGATGTCAGCACAGGGTAAAGAAGCAAAGGAGTAAAGGCATGTCTGACCTCTGCTTCAGATGAATCATCCTTGGACAGGTACAGAGTTTAATTCTCCTTTTCCCTTGTGTACCTGGAGGAGTTTAGACATGGCCCTTATGCCACTGCCTCATAAGATTTTCACTGGCCAATTTTTAGAAGTAGTTTTGCAGTCTTCCTTCCAAATCTGTCATAGTCTGGAAGCTCTCTTGAAGCCTATCCATCATGAGTTACCTTGCTGGAAGTTGAAATATCAGTAGTATAGCTTCCTATATCACACCATCATGCAAGCCACTACATTATGACTCATTGACAGAAGAGTAGTGGGTAAACAATATATTGGTGTTGTTGTCACTGGATGCCCTAAAATTGATTCTGCCTCATAGCAACAGAAGGGAATGGTGCCTGATCCTGTATCATCCTTACAGATGATCTTACATCTGAGCTCATCAATGCAGCCATTGAGTCAGTTCTCTGGTCGAAGGTCTTCATCTTTTTCACTCCCCCACTATTGTACCAAGCATAATATGCTTCTCCCTGGGCTAGGCTCTCCTGACAAAATGTCCAAAGCATGTGAGACAATGTCTTTCCATCTGTGCCTCTAAGAATCATTCTGGCTAAAAAGTTAAGGACAGAATAAAATATCAGAAATTGAGTAGAACCAAGTAAAGTAGCTTGCCTGAATATTTCAAAAGAAGCAGATGGAAATTATTAAAAAATAATTAAAGAATTCAGTGTGCTCATCGTTTAAAAATTGGTCTTCAGAAACCAATGCCCTTTATATGTGCAAATAGAAAGAAATTAGAAAATGTATTGGATCAGGTTATTTCAATAGCATCAAAAATAATATGAATCACCTAGCAAAAGACATAATAAAGGAATAAAACAATGTGAAGAAAGCTTTTAAAAGACTCCCATGGACTTTTCATAAATATGTATATATATATATATATATGAAAATAGTCTGCATATAGAATGTCAAGAAATATCAAAACTCAACCCTAAGAGACAACACAATTATAAAAACAGCTAAGTAATTTCAACAGACACTTAACCAAAGAAGATATATTGATGGCAATTAAGCCCATGAAAAAGATATATAGCACCATTAAAAACTGCTCCCAGTTAAGAAAACAAATAAACAAAATCAGAACATGAGCAGAGGTGAGAGCATCTGCTCTAGAAAAGTGCTTTAGTACAAGATTGTCTTAGAGAAAGAACAAAGGCGATAGTTCAACATGATGTGTCAGGAAGCTATGTGGAGAGCTGTACTAAATATCAGATATCTATATGTGCTTTTCAGTTATTAACTGTATGGAGACCAATCTGTTTCTTGATATCTAATCTTGAAATTGTTTTTCAAGCCCTTTGTTTGACTCTGCACACCTCAATGGGACACAGCATTTGAAATAGTTTTGCAGAACAACACTGCTGGCTTAGCTTAGGGTGCCCATCATTCCCATCTTCTCAAAGTGATTCTTGCTACCAATAGCAAGTGTGCAATTGAGAGGAAGACAATACACCAAATACAATCACACTCCTAGAAAGAGAAACATAAATCAGAGAAATGCTAGTATATTTGTGAGCAACTTTTACAGTTGACGTCACTCAGCGGAAGTGTTGTAGACATCCTCTTCAAGAGTTAGTTTGTATGTTGAGAGTGATGACATCATATATTCACCAAGAAGACCTGTAAAGGTTATTTCTCATACAATGAAACCTTTTAAGGGAGAGCAGGATAGGATCCCAAGTATTTTTCTTTCCTCTGGTCTCCTCTCCTTTTAGTTGTAGTCTCTAGAATGTCTTGAGAGAGATAGCAGGATAGGCCAATGGTTTGGGATTGAGTGCAGTGGGAAGGGTTTCTTGGTTGAAGGTTCATTTGGATGTGCTGGGATTTCCAGAGACATGTGTGCTTACTCTTTGTGTCGAAAGTGGGTAGTATCCAGGCTTTCTTACTCACTGGTGTAGATGTGGGACAGAAGGGGAACAGGCTAAAAAATGGTCAGCTGACAAAACCCAAAAATAGATTCTGATTCTCCATGGTGCTTACAAACAAAATAGACAATATTCCATAAAGAGCATTGTAAAATGGATTTTAGCAACTGTGCTTGAGCTGGATGTAACTCCTTGTCATGTGATGTCCCTTTGGCCCAATGTGAATTGATTCTTTTATGTACTCTGGTTTCTCTTAGATTATACTCTCTCTGCTTTAAATGGCTATTGTTACTGTATTCATTTAGGTTGTTTGCCCTTGTTTTTAGGCTTATCAGTATAAACCTGGATGGGTGAATGTAGAAAGACAGAAGCTGGTTTAATGATTTTGTAGGGGCATCAAAAGGGAGTTGGAAGTAGAAAAAATGAGGATCAACATCAATTAGTATAAGAAGAAAGAAAAGTTTCCAAAGTTAATTGTGGTGGTAATTACAACAAATCTTCCTGACGTGATTGAACTATTGAAGTGTATGTAATTATAACTAATAAAAATTAAAATAGCAATATAATAGGATCATAAAGAACAAATATAGAATACCAAAATGCTTTAGGCATATGTTAAGCAAATGTTAATATGAAAGCCTAAGGAATATATATTTATATACAGAAAAAACTAGTAGAGCTCAAACAATGACAATACATATCCTGGTAAAGTCAGTAAATTGAAAGGTAAAGAAATAACCAATCAAATATCTTGGAGAAATATGAAAAACATATTCAATAGGGGAAAATATAATTGCCTTCACACTTTTCTAAAACAAATCAATGCTGAGTGATAAGTAACAGGATTTACTAAGTAATAAAGAGAAGTAAGTGTAACCAAAGGAATATATTCCCAGTCAACTTGTATTCAAATAGAAAGGTAATAAGTAAACATTTTTCAAGTATGCTACAATTAGGGAAGATGAATTCACAAACCTTTCTTTTAAATGCTGCATGGCAAAATGTAGACAGTGAAGTAGAAGGAACTCAAGTAAGATAAAACAATGAAAATAAAGTATTAGGATTAACTGATGCAGTTTAAGCCTAGAAATACAGCCTTTGAAGTATGAGGATTTCTGTTACAGAAGATAATGCACATATTGTAAACTTTGAGGAGTGGAAGTGACAATATAAGTATAACTAAAATGTCAAGTGGAGACAGGGAGACAGGAATGTGTTCTTTCCAATGTCTTTTATATCAAAGAATCAATAAAGTTGAATTCTATATAGTTAAGATAACTAAGGTATGTTTTTCCTAAGGTAGGCTTTTAAAAATATTTCACAATCAATTTTAATTGATCTAGACTATTTTAGTAATTAGTATGTTTCTTTTTTTAATTAGTATGTTTCTAGACAAAATATATTTATTTGCCATTTAGCCAATACTTCAAGATTTACTTCACCTTTACTCCCTTTGTTCAGATTCAGGCAGAATATTATAGTGTTCATTTAAAATGATAGGTCTACTCTAAAGGTTTTCAAAATCTTTCCCACCTTCCATCTATCCACATTTGAATGTGTAACCCTAACTTAGAAATAGATCATAAAGATATCTAACAATCAGCTCATGAGACACATTTCCATGTAATATAAGGTCACCGAGAGTTGAAATCAACTCCACGCCCATAAGATTGAACTTGTTTCTGCATTTTAAACATGAGAATTTTAAATCATGAAATGTTTCAGTTTTAGAATAGTTTGAAGTTCACAGGAGCACAGCTGTAAATATGGGTATGGAGAATTAATTCAATCCACAGTCTCCTTATGTTAAATAAAAACATAAACATTCTTAAACATAAACATTAATTTGTTATAAACAATGAACCAGCATCACTGTACTGTTATTACCTACAGTGAATCATTTATTCAGATTTTCTTACTTTTTATATAATACACTGTTCATTTTCTGTTCCTAGATGCCATTCAGGATACCACATTACATTTAATTGTCATGTCTCTTTAAGCCCTTCTTGCCTTTGGCCATTTCTTAGACTTTCCACATTTTTGATGACCCTGACAGTTTTGCGGCGTGCTGGTCAGGTATTTTGTAGAATAAAATGTCCCTCGTTTGACATGTGAGAGTGCATTTCTAATGATTGGACTGGGACTTAAATTTTGGGGTGGAAGACCTGAGAGATAAAATGACATTCTCATCACATATCAAGAATGCACACTGTCAACATGAATTATGTCTGTTGACATCCTCTTTATCAGTCTTCTTGACTGTGGAGTTACTCTTTTTCCCTCCCTTACCAAACTCTACTCTTTTAAAAGGAAGTCATTAGTTTCATGAGTAAGACGTTTAGCTCCACCTCCTTGAGAGCAGAACATATACATAAATTATTTGAAATTGTTCTATATAGTGGTTACTGCTATTTATTTGTTTATTCAAACAGTCATTTATATCAATATGGATTGATTTCATTGTTCTTGTATACTTTGGATTATAATTGAACCCTACCGTATCACTTTCATTGCCCAAACTCTTCCCAACTTTGACCATGGACTGCTCTTTCAGTTGGCTGCTAGTCCCGCCCTCTATCCAACTCCGACAAGATGCACCAGGGCACCACGCTCAGTCCTGATGACCAGCTGTCCCAGAGCCAATGTAGTTTCCACTGTTTTCAGTTTTGAATGTAACACCTAACTTGATCAGTCGCTTCTTCACCATTGCTTATGGCTTTATATAAATATAATTAAACAATAATTTCTTTCTGGCTACTTTATGAAGGTGAATGTGGCCGAATTCACATGAATGTTCTAAGACACGTGTGGCATACGCATGGGTATGCTGTGCCAGTGTTGTCCTTCAGAATTGTGTTTATGCATTATTTGAGGAAAATGTGGTCATCTTTTATAATTTTTAGTAATCTTTTTGTCCCAAATTACCTTAGGGTGAGATTAAGGTTACCAAAACCTGGATGGGATGTTTTAGTTCTGAATGAGAACAGTAATCAGTTGAACAATCCTCTCCCCCTCAAAAAAATAAAAACTTACCTGTGCACAGATTAGACCCAGGCAGTGGGATCCCAAACTCACTAATATTCATGAAGCAATCTGAGAACAATTAGATAATAATCCCTGAGTGTGTGACTTCACTTGCAAAGAGGTGAGAAATCTTGATGGAGTTATCAGGGAAGCTATATCACAGGAATCAAAATGGCTCTGTCATCAAGTTGGCTCCAAACTGAGTTGTGGTATTTATTCAGCAGAGGAAAAGATATAAACAGCACAACAATAAAGAAAGTGCTGTCTGTAGCATGTACAGAGGAAGGGAGTGGAGAAGCTTCACGTGATTAGGTGTGCATTCATGTGTGTGAGCAGAGTGTCCCAGGGCAAGGGAAAACTTGAATTGATAGGTAATGTAGGAACCAGGAATAGATGACCTTGAAACTCAGACAAAGGGATATGAGCATATGAATTAAGTATTAGAAAGTGAATGAATGCTTAAGAGGATGTCTGCAAAAAAAAAAATACTCCTTATTGAAATCCAGGGGATCTATAGACACAGTAACTGAATTGTTTCTTAGGGTTGTGACCTGAGAGGTTGGGGAAAATGGGGAGCTAATAATAATGAATAAAAAAGAAGAAAAGCTGTATAATTGATTGTGACACTGATTGTCCAATTCATTTATTGACATGTTTGAAAGCCATTGAATTGAAGGATCTGTGAATAGTATGTCAATATAACTGCTGTAGACTTTTTTAAGGTTTAAAGTAGGGGAACCATTAGAAAGATATGCTATCTTTGAAAGATTTCAAACGACTCTTTTGAAGAGGGAATTAGCAAAGAGGAATTTAAGTTTTCTTCAGTTAAAAACTTAATTTAATTTTTTTAAAACCAAACAGCATATTATTATTTGTAAAATGACTTATTCAAGTGGACAGTTTGGATTATTTCTTTATGCTGATTTGCTTTGCTTTACTGGTGGTTCAGTCATTGAGAAATGAACTTTAGAATTATGAGGACATCACAGCAGAAAATTGAATGGCTTCCAACTCACTGGTGAGACAAAATGGCCCTGAGACAAGTCAGCCCTGTAAACTTCCACATTCCTCTGCCTGCGCTAACCCACGGTAATGCCTGCCACTTCCTCACTACACGATTAAGATAACCTTAAAAGTATAAATTCTAAGAACAAGGAAGTCGGCATAAAAATAATCGATTGGCTTACACTCCCTATAAAAACCGTGTAAAGAGAGCAACAAAATAGACCTGTGCCATCTGAGCCTGATCTTTTGAGTATGTGTGCATGTGTAGGTGACTCCATCTAGCTCACTCCTCTACGTGCCAGATCTGTTCCTACAAGGGATAGCAGCAATGTATCATATCTGGAGATCTGGGTTGAGAGATCATACATGGAAAAGTAAAATTACCTTCATAAAAGTGAATGAGAAATAATAAATCTACTCTTCATTGTAAAAAAGAACAGTGAACCTGTGAATTACTCTTAAAAACTCAAGTCTTTAAAGACAGTCCTCAAACTGCCATCAGTAGATCATCTTAAGAAAGGAAACATACTCTAAAAGTGACAACACACATTTAAAACACACTTGGAATATTCAGGGTTAGGTGGACACTTATTTCTTAATATTTATTTATTTGGGAAGTTATGGAATAAATTATGCTCCCATACTCATATGTTTTAGCTGTCAAGTATTACTTTCACAATAGCAATAACAAAAACCCACGAGTGAGTTGCTTTAAAGAGCAGAAGCTTATTGTCTCACAATTTAAAATGCTAAAAGTTCAAGTTCAGGATATGGCTCTAGTAATAGGTTGAGCTTTGTTAGTGGCCATGAGAATTCCTAGTGTCCAATAATGATTTTCACTTTATGTCCCAAATTTCCCTACCCATTCCCTCGTGTGTGTGTCTGTGTCCTTAGATCGATTTTTTTTTAATATTCGGTAAGTGAAAGTTTGCAACACAAATTTGTTTACCATTCGATAGTTTATACCTAACAAGTTCCATAGAATTGGTTACTTCCCTCACAAAATGTCATCACTTCCCTCATTTCCTTTCTTGGATCCCCATTTCATTTTGCTCAAATTTTCTACCATGTCACACCTTACCATCTTTGCTTTTGGACAAAAGTCGATTGGTTGTTATAAATTGGTTGTCCTAAAAAACACATTGTTTGAGGATGCTATTGTTTTCTTTATGAATCTAGCATTTTATGAACATATGGTCTCAGGAAATACTTCACTTGCAAGTCAGAGGGTGTCTTAGGGCTACAGTCTTAGGGACTATTCCAGTTTCATCAAACTCTTTGGGATCCTAGTCTGAACCATTGGTTGTGGTAGCAAAGTACCATCTACATGTTCTGGTCTCAGGGTCACCTAGATTGTGATTCATGGGGTCCAGCAGATCTTTGAGCCAATTGCTCCCTAAAGTCACTGGTTTCCTTCACTCTACTTTGATGCAGGGAGAAAGAGATGTATAGTTTTATTTTAGGAGGCCACTCAAAAATTTTAAGATACTAGATACTATTCACCAAAGTAAGATGCAAATCTTTGACTTTATGAACTACCTTGTCCCACTTGAGTTAGTGTCCCCTGAATCTATGGTCCTTAATCTTCAAGCATAAGAACTTTGTTGTGATGGGCAGGTTTGCTAAGCCAACATGGCCACAGAAGATTGGTGGGTCTGTTGTGACGGTACAGCCAATGAACACGTGGGATGAATTGAAGGGCAGATATAGGAAGGGCTCGGCAAGTCCCGTCCTCTCTCTTGCTTCTGGATCTTTGGACTAGAGAGCTGCCTTGTTCGTCCTGTGCCTCGACCTCCAAGCAACACTACCTGTGGGACACCTAATCGTGGACTGTGTTGCTGTGAGTTGAGGATCCTTCAATCCCTACTTCGCCACATTTCTGAGATATACATCTCTTGAGCTGGGGACTGTTGGACTTTGTCATCTGGCTGACTGTTGGCGACCTGCTCTGCTGTTTGCTGCCTGTAACCAGATAGCTTAGATTGCTCTACAGAGGACTACTCAGCAGTCCTCAAGATTTGAAGGACTGCCAGTCTTCTAGTTGCCTCACGCAAGTGAGTGGCACCAAGCAATCTGTATTACTTTATAGTTAACTTTTTCTTTCTTATCTTATATACCTTTCTCAATATATAAATATATAAAAAGAACTACTAGTGTCCTGAATTTTATTTCTCTAAGAGAACCCTGCCTGACACAAGTGGTACCAGGAGTGCTTCTAGAGAAATATAATCATAAACATGGGTTTCTTTGATTGGTTTTCCAATCTGATTAGTCTTAAGAGCACTGGTGATGCTAATTCGACACCTAAAGCCATGGATAGTTTTGCCAATCCTACTCATCCATGGGGTGAAATAGCAAAGCTAATAACTAAAGTAGGAGCACTGATGGATGGGGTGCGGGTTACAGGAGAGGCTCTGGGAGAACATATGCTTGATATATTCCAGGTGTTTTGTCAAGATGCCAAGTATAAGGAAGCTGGTTGGCTGGTCCTCCTTACAATGGACTATGTGATTAAGGAGAGGGATTGCCTCAGAGACTCAGAAGCATGCCTTAAGTGCTGACTCACGGACTTTGTTGTGATGGCATCGAACTTTGTGTTGAAGGCATCGACCTGTGCTACAAAGGAAAGCCTTCTTGCCTGTAGTAAAAGAGCCGATATTGCTGAGAACCAGGTCCAAAGTCTCCTTATGCGAGTGGCTGAATTGCAACGTCAGCTGAATGGCAGATCTAGAGCAGTGTCAGAAGCCAAAGTGAGGGTTTGATAGGAAAAAATTGGGACCCTGAAACATGGTATGGGAATATATGATCCAGAAGAGGAGGATATTATGCCACCATTAGAAACACGTGAACCAGCCCAGTTAATAGATTTGCCCCACCCAGCTGAAAATAGTTGTCTATTATCAACAAAGCATCCTACACCTGAGCAGATCAACCAACCTACTCAAGGTGAAATGCCAGGTGGGGCTGCATCTCTACCATTGCCCAAGGGCAATGACTTAGAAGATAGTGCTGAGCACCAGGAAACACCCTCACCATTGATAGTTTCTGCTAGACTTATAACTAAAATTAAGGCAAGGAAAGCTCCTAAGGGTAAGGCTGAGATGATTACTCAAGAAGAAGTATGCTATACTCACAAAGAACTGCTCGAGCTTTCAAATACGTACAAGCAAAAGCCTGGAGAGTATCCCTGGGAATGGTTACTAAGGGTATGGGATACTGGTGCAAGAAATGTAATATTAGATCAGTCTGAGTTTCTGGATATGGGACCCCTAAGCACAGACTCTTTTTTCAATGTCTCAGCAAGAGAGACTAAGAAAGGAACCAACTCCTTATTTGGCTGGTTCACTGAGGCATGGGCTGCCAGATGGCCTAGATTAGATCAACTTGAGGTGCCTGACCTACCTTGGTACACTGTAGAAGAAGACATCCAAAAGCTGAGGGAAATTGGTATGGTGGAATGGATCTATCAGGATATTCCCATAGACCCCAAAAAGGGGTGTCCTGAGGACAAATTGTTCACTACAACCATAAGGAATAAGTTTGTGAGGTGGGCCCCAGCATCTTTGAAGACTCCTATAATTGCTTTGTTGTGTGCACCAGGATTAACTGTGGAAACTGCCTTAAGTGAACTCTGACATTTGCCCATGATGGGGCTGATTGAATTCCGTGGTAACAAAGGGCAAGTGTCAGCAGTGAATCAACAGAGACAGGGTGGACGTGGTTATAATACACAACAAGGCTTTCGTGGTAATAAAAGCAGCCTGTCTCGTGTGGAATTATGGCATTGGCTACTTAGTCATGGTGTCCCTAGGAGTGAAATAGATGGGAAACCTACTAACTATTTACATGACTTATACAGGCAGAAGAATGTTGGATCAGGTGAACAGAGGAATAGGCAGTCACGATCACTCAACCAATTCCCAGACCTGAGCCAATTTACAGACCCACAACCACTTGAATGAGGGGAAGCCTGGGTCCCTTGGAAGAAAGACCCTGCCACATCACTGAAGGTTTATGATGTTAGTCTTTCTTCTAGCCTTCCTCAAAGGGACCTCAGGTCTTTCACAAGAGTGACTGTTCATTGGGGAAAAGGAAATAATCAAACTTTTCAGGGATTACTGGACACTGGCTCTGAATTGACACTAATTCCAGGGGACCCAAAGTGTTTCGAAGGACCACCAGCCAGAGTGGGGGCTTATGGAGACCAAGTTATTAATGGAGTTTTAGCTCAGGTACGCCTCACTGTGGGTCCGGTAGGTCCCCGAACCCATCCTGTGGTTATTTCCCCAGTTCCAGAATGCATCATTGGAATAGATATACTTAGTAACTGGCAGAACCCCCACATTGGATCCCTGAAATGTGGAATAAGGGCTATCATAGTGGGAAAGGCCAAATGGAAACCCTTAGAATTGCCATTGCCTAGGAAAATAGTAAACTAAAAGCAATACTGCATTCCTGGAGCGATTGCAGAGATCCGTGCCACCATCAAAGACTTGAAAGATGCAGGGGTGGTGATTCCTACCACATCTCCATTTAACTCACCTATTTGGCCTGTAAAGAAGACAGATGGATCCTGGAGAATGACAGTGGATTATCGTAAGCTTAACCAGGTGGTGACTCCAATTGTAGCTGCAGTTCCAGATGTGGTCTCATTGCTTGAGCAAATTAATACATCTCCTAGACCTTGGTATGCAGCTATTGATCTGGCCAATGCCTTCTTCTCGAAACCAATTTCAAAGGATCACCAAAAGCAGTTTGCCTTCAGCTGGCAGGGGCAACAGTACACTTTCACAACTCTCCCCCAGAAGTACATCAACTCTTCTGCCCTGTGCCATTATTTAGTTCGAAGAGACCTCAATCGCCTATTCCAAAAAATGTCACACTAGTCCATTATATTGATGACATTATGCTGATTGGATCCACTAAGGAGGATGTATCAAAGACTTTAGATTCATTAGTACAGCATCTGCATACAAGAGGCTGGGAAATTAACCCAACAAAGATTCAAGCACCCGCCACCTCGGTAAAATTTCTAGGGGTCCAGTGGTGTGGAGCATGTCGAGATATTCCCACTAAAGTGAAGGACAAGCTATTACATCTGGCTCCCCCAACAACAGAACAGGAGGCAAAACGCCTAGTCGGCCTTTTTGGATTTTAGAGGCAACATATCCCTCACTTGGTTGTTCTACTTCGACCTATTTATCAGGTGACATGACAGGCCTCCAATTTTGAGTGGGTCCTGTAACAAGAAAAGGCTCTGCAACAGGTTCAGGCTGCCATGCAAGCTGCTTTGCCACTGGGACCGTATGATCCAGCTGACCCAATGGTATTTGGTGTCAGTTGTTGATAAAGATGCAGTGTGGAGTCTTTGGCAGACCCCTATTGGTGAATCACAGCGTAGACCATAGGGATTTTGGAGTAAAGTCCTGCCATCTTCTGCAGCCAACTACTCCCCTTTTGAAAAACAGTTGTTGGCCTGTTATTGGGCTTTGGTGGAGACTGAATGCCTCACCTTGGGCCACCAATTCACCATGAGGCCTGAACTACCCACCGTGAACTGGGTTTTGTCTGACCCACAGAGTCATAAAGTTGGGAGTGCGCAGCAACACTCCATTATTAAATGGAAGTGGTATATACGAGATCGGGCCAAAGCAGGACCAGAAAGTAAAAGTAAACTGCATGAAGAAGTGGCCCAAATGCCACAATCCCCACTCCAGTCACATTACCTTCTCTTTACAAATCTGCAACTATGACCTCCTGGGGAGTTCCCTATAATAATCTGACTAAAGAACAGAAAGGTCATGTTTGGTTCACAGATGGCTCTGCACGATATGCAGGTGCCACTTGTAAGTGGACAGCAGCAGCATTACAGCCCCTTTCTTGGATCTCCATGGAAGATAGCGGTGAAGATAAATCTTCCCAATGGGCAGAACTTCGAGCAGTGCACCTGGCTGTTCAGTTCGCCTACAAGGAAAAGTGGTCAGATGTGAGACTGTATACTGATTCATGGGCTGTGGCTAATGGCTTGGCTGGATGGTCAGGGACTTGGAAGGAACATAATTGGAGGATTGGTGACAAGGAGGTGTAGGGAAGAAATATGTGGATGGATCTCTCTGAATGGGCCAAAAAAGTAAATGTAATTGTGTCTCATGTGAATGCTCATCAAAGGGTTGCCTCTGAAGAGGAGGGCTTTAACAATCAAGTAGATAAGATGACACACACTGTGAAGACTGGCCCTGCTCTTTCCTCTGCCACTCCTGTTATTGCCCAATGGGCATAGTGGTAGGGATGGAGTTTATGCATGGGCACAGCAACATGGACTTCCACTCACCAAGGCTGACTGGGCCACAGCCACTGCTGAATGCCCTATTTGCCAGCAGCAGAAACCGACGTTAAGTCCAAGGTACGGAACCATTCCTCAGGGAGATCAACCAGCAACTTGGTGGCAAGTTGATTATATAAGATCATTCCCATCCTGGAGTGGGTAGCGCTTTGTTCTGACTGGAATAGACACATATTCTGGATATGGATTCACCTTCCCTGCATGAAATGCTTCTGACCAAACCACCATTCGTGGACCTAAGGAATGCCTCATCCACTGCCATGGCATCCCACATAGCATTGCTTCAGATCAAGGAACTCACTTTACAGCAAATTCAGTGCGGCAATGGGCCCATGCCCACGGAATCCACTGGTCATATCATGTTCCGCATCATCCTGAAGCAGCTGGCTTGATGAAACGATGGAATAAGCTCCTGAAGACACAACTGCGATGTAAACTACATGGCAACAACTTGCGAGGCTGGGGAAGTGTTCTCCAGGAAGCTGTATATGCTTTAAACCAGCAGCCAATATATGGTGCTGTGTCTCCAATAGCCAGGATTCATGGTCCAGGAGCCAAGGGGTGGAAACTGGAGTGGCACCACTCACTATTACTCCTATTGACCCACTTGCAGCATTTTTGCTTCCTGTCCCAGAAACCCTATGTTCTTCGGGACTGGAGGTCCTGGTCCCGAAGGAAGGAACGCTCCCAACTGGAAACACAGCACGGATTCCACTGAACTGGCAGCTGAGAATGCCCCCTGGCTACTTTGGGCTTCTCATGCCTCTGGATCAACAGATCAGGAAGTGTGTCACTGTACTGAGTGGTGTGATTGATCCAGATTATCAAGAAGAAATTGGACTGGTGTTACATAATGGGGGTAAAGAGGAATATATCTGGAATCCAAGAGATCCCATAGGCCGACTCTTAATGCTACCATGCCCTGTGATAAAAGTTAATGGTAAATTACAGCAACCCCATCATGACAGGACATCTAATGACCTAGACCCCTCAGGAATGAAGGTCTGGGTCGCCCCACCAGGCAAAAAACCACAACCAACTGAAGTGATTGCTGAGGGCAAAGGTAATACAGAATGGATAGTAGAAGAAGGTAGTTCTTCCTACCAATAACGACCATGGGATCAATTGCAGAAGCGAGGGTTGTGATTGTTTATGTATTTTCTGTTTATGAGCTTATTGAATTTTTTTTTGCTCATGTATGATATATCAGCTACAATTGGACTCAGTGTGTTTTCATTTATATGTATGATAGATGTTTAATGTTAAGTATAAGTTTGATTTCATTGATGTCTAGAAATTCTATATGGGTAAAAAATTGTGTATAGGTGCCATGTTGGCAAGGGGTGGATTGTGATGGGTAGGTTTGTTATGCTGACATGGCTACAGAAGATTAGTGGGTCTGTTGTGATGGCACAGCCAATGAACACGCGGGATGAATTGAAGGGCAGATATAGGAAGGGATCGGCTGGACCAGAGAGCTGCCTTGTTAGCCCTGTGCCTCGACCTCCAAGCAACAGTACCCGTGGGACACCTAATCGTTGACTGTATTGCTGTGAGTTGAGGATCCTTCAAGTCCTACTTTGCCATGCTCCTGAGATATACATCTCTTGAGCTGGAGGCTGTTGGACTCTGTCATCTGGCTGACTATTGGCGACCTGCTCTGCTGTTTGCTGCCTGTAACCAGATAGCCTGGATTGCTCTACAGAGGACTACTCAGCGCCCCTCAAGACCTGAAGGACTGCCAGTCTTCTAGTTGCCTCACGCAAGTGAGTGGCACCGAGCAATCTGTACTGCTTTATAGTTAACTTTTTCTTTCTTATCTTATATACATTTCTCAATATATAAATATATAAAAAGAACTACTAGTGTCCTGAATTTTATTTCTCTAAGAGAACCCTGCCTGACACATTTGTCCTTCAAGGTATTTGGTTATAAATGCAACATTTCCATGACTGTACCACCTTGTGTGATTTATTATGTATATCAACATGTATGCAGAACCTATTACATATGTACATATACTTACAACTAAACCTATATTTGCAGCGACATAGGTGTGCTTCCTTACACCTTATTACCTCTCTTTAACATACCTATCTACTTATATATCTATATGTAAATTACTGTGTTAATATTATTGTTGCTGGACCATTCCTTCTCTGTTACTTTGTAGTGCCATGATAGCATGTGTGTTGCTGTGATGCTGAAATCTATGCCAGAAGAATTTCAAATACCAGAATACTATCAGGATTGTGGAGGTGAGTAGGTTGCAGCAGTTTCCAGACTGAATACGGACTCCAAGGAAGAAATGGGCTGTCTACTTCTCAAGAATTAGAAATTTAAAAACTTATGGACAGTGGTGGAACATTGTCAGATATAATAAAAACATTATGAACGGCAGTAGAGCATTGTCAGATAGAGTACCCCTCAAGGTCAGGAGACATTCCTATGACGCCTTTGAGTTGCTTTTCAAAGTAGAGCCCATCCTAATGACACAGATGGAATAAACCTCAGACATCCATATGCTGAGAAAGTCTGACTCAAAACTAAGAAGAAACAATGATAAACCTCTATGTAATGCTCTCTATATATACATATAGAAAAGTAGGAGTTGTTGAAATGCAATGCAATGCATCAATATCCTAGGTATTAGTGATCTGAAATGGTCAGCCAGTATTTGCCATTTTGAATCAGACCATCTCATGGGTTACTATGCCAGCAATGAAAAATCCAAGAGAAATGGAGACAGAAACATATGTCCTCGAAAGAATACTTGAAGATCTATTTTGAAATGCATGGCTGTCTGTGATAGCATGATATGTGCAAGCCTCCAGAGAAGCCCAGTTAGTGCAATTATTATTCAAATTTACACACTAACCAATAATGAAATTCAGGGAATTAAGTAACTTTACAACTTCTTCAGTTTGAAATTGCTCAAACATGCAATCAAAGTGTATTGATAACACAGCCCAAGATTTTTTTGTCTTACTCTCTTAGATTTCAGGCCTACTCCTGGGGTTATTTGGGGCTCTGATTCAGAAAACTGCACTGGATAGACCACACTACCTCTATTTTCTCATATTTGATGCTCTACTATGTTATCAGTTATTAAGTTATACTAATTTATTAATTTTTCATCCTAGTTTTTAATATAAGAAGAATTCTCTCCCAAAAATTACAGAATAGCACAGAAAAGATAAATATTTGGAAAAGATTAGGTACTAAAAGGCTTCCAAAGAAAGTTGTATGTGGATCAAGATGACTAGATGATCACACATTAAACCACCAATTATAAGGTCAGTGATTCAAGCCAACCGATTACTCTGAAGCCTTTAAATGACTTTAAGATTTGAAAACCCAAACAAACAGTTCTTCTCTGTCCTATCAGATTACTCTGGGTCAGAACCAATTTGAGAGCAGTGGGATTATCTTTTTAGAATGGGGGGCTGTGCAATATAGAGAGAGACTATAAGTCAGACACTGCAAAGTGAGATTAGAGCTTGACAAGGAGGAAGATAAAGGAAAAAATAGAAAGAGCACATTGTGGATGATCTGAGGGCAATTTAGAGTGTCAAAATGTAAGACTTTATAGCAATTTCTATAAAAATTTTGAATATCTAAGTTTTTCTCCTAAAAGTTATGCAGTAAATGTTTCAGAGTATATTTTAATATCTAGAAATCACTGGATAATTCATGCTAAATATGTGAGAGGTGATATTGACTAAAAGCTTTCTTTATACTGACTTTTATTTCAAGGATATCTATACACAGGTACAGAAGTTGTGCTATCTGGTAGCATAACTGGAACATTTTATCAAAAATCAGTTGTCTGTGTACTGATGTTTTTACTTCTGGGTTTTTAGCTCTTTTCCATTGGTCTGAATATCTGTCGTTATACCATTACCACATTGCTTTGACTACAGTAGCCACATAATATGTGCTAAAGTCAGGTATAGCAGGCCCTCTCACTTTGTCCTTCTTCTTGAGGACTTCTCTACTAATTCGGGGCTTCTTCTCCTTCCATATGAAGTTGGTAGTCAATTTCCAGTTCTTTGAAGGAAGATGATGATATTTGTTGGGGATTGCATTACACTTATCTACTGCCATTGAATCTTCTAATCCACAAGCATGGGATATTCTTCCATTTGTTGAAGTTACTCTTGGTATATTGTAATAGTGTTTGTAGCTTTTCTCATACAAATTTGTTGGTTCTTTAGTCAGGCATATCCCTAGATATTTCAATTTGTGCTTGGCTATTATAAAAGGTACTACCTTTTTAAAAATCATTTTATTGGGGACTCATACATCATTTTTCACAGTACATAAATAAACATACTGTGTCAAGCACCCTCACATGTCCACTTCTTTTATCATTCTCCAACCACCCGCCTTTTCCCTTAAACCCCGAGTATCAGCTTTTCCATCCCTTCCCCTCTTCCCCTGCTCTCTCCTCCCCACCAACCCTCAATACGTTATACATTGTTATTATTCTGTCATATCTTACACTGCCCAACCTCTCCCCCAACCCACTCCTTTGATTCCCATCCTTCAAATAGGAGCTTATGTGTATATCCCTGCCGTTACCTTTTTCATTGCCACTTTTGTGATTTTGTCTGAAGTGCATAGCAGTCCGGTAGATTTCTGTTTGTTGACCTTGTATCCCATCACTCAGCCATATTTCTCTATTGCTTCCAACACTCAACTTGTGGAGTTTCAGAGATTTTTCAGTATATAAAATCATATTGTCTGTGAATAATGATAATTTTACCTCTTCCTTCCCCAGTCAAGTGTCTTTTCTTTGTCTTATGTTGTTAGCTAGGACCGCCAGTACAATGTTAAAGAGGAGTGGGGACAAGGGACATATTTGTCTGGCCCCTTTTTTCAGTGGGATGGTCTTTTATCTTTTCTTCACTGATTATCACATTGACTGTTAGTTTTTAATATATAGCTTGTATAATATTGAACAATTTTCCTTCTCTTCCTATCTTCTTGAGTGTCTTAAACACAAATGGGTGTTGAATGTTCTTGAATACTTTTTCCGCATCTATTGATAACATCATGTGATTATTATAATTTTTCATGTAAATATGTTGAATAATACTAATGATCTTTTGTATTTTGAACCTGCATCCCTGGTATGAATCCTACTTGGTCATGGTGAACTATTTACTTTATAGACTTTTGTATTCTTGTGGGATCCTTTCCCATTTTAGGCATCACAGTTATACTAACTTCATAGAAAGAGTTTGGAAGTTTTCCATCTTTTTCTATGTTCTGGAAGAGTTTCTGCAGGGTTGGTGTTAGTTCTTCCCTGAATGCTTGCTTGAATTCTCTAATGAAGCCATCTGGTCCAGGGGATTTTTTGGTTGGTAATCACTTGACAACCTTGTCTCTTTCTTCTATTGCTATGGGTCTGTTGAGGTTCTTGACATCCATTAGGGATAGTCTAGGGAGGGATTGTTTTTACAAGAATTTGTCTATATCTTCAAGTTGTTGAATTCATTGGTTTCACAATATTTTGTAGTACTGTGTTATTATCCTTTTGACATGATTAGGGTCTGTTGTAACGTCCCATCTTTCATCCCTCATTCTTGCTATTGAAATATGTCTCCTCCATTAGTTAGGTTTGCCAGCAATCTATCAATTCTGTTAGTCCTTTCAAAGAACCAACTTTTAAATGAATCATTTTTTCTATTTTCTTGTTTTCCCTCTCATGTACCTCAGCTCTTTTTTTTTATTATTTCTTTCCTTTTGCTATTAGTAGGATTATTCTGTTGACTCTGCTCTAATTGGTGTAATTTTTGTGCCAACATGTCAACAATAAGTCTCTTCCTTTTTCATATATGCATGTACTGCTATCAGGCTTCCTCTGATAAATGCCTTTGACATGTCACAAAGGTTTTGGTACATTTTATTTTCATTCTCACTGATTTCTAGAAAGTTCCTGATGTCATCTCTCTTCTTGGCCAATACAATTCCTTTTGCAATAGAGAGTTATTTATCCTCCAAATGTTTTTTTTTATCACCCCTTTGTTGTTTTCCAGCCTTATGGTATAGTAGTTGGGGAAAGAGTTCTATATCATCTCTGTGTACTTGAATTTACTCATGTCCCAGTATGCATTCTATCTTTGAGTATGTAGCATGTGGGCTTGCAAAGAATGTGATTTTTTTTTTGGCTTTGGGTGGAAAGCTCTGAAAATATCTTTCAGGTGGTGCCGTTTACAACTGTATTCTCCTTATTAAAGTGATCTGTCTTTTCCAGTGAGTGGTGTATCAAAGTCACATACTAAAATTGTTGAACCTGTGATTTCTCTTGAGTAGAGCACTGTCACACTCTGTCATCTGGCTGACTGTTGGTGACCTGCTTTGCTGTTTGCTGCTTATGGCCTGATAGCCTAAATTGCTCTACAGAGGACTACTTGGTGGCCCTCAAGACTCGAAGGACTGCCAGTGTGCTAGCTGTCTCAGAAAGTGAGTTGCACTAAGCCATTGTACTGCTTTATAGATTAATCTTAATCAATCCCTATTGGACCTTCCACACCCACCCAGCCACCGATCCTGAGCCACATGCTACTGCCCCCATTCCTGGATCAGCCAACAGCCCCTCTTCCCACATCCACCCTGATACCATCAGTCACATTGTCACCATCTCAGACCACCCATCCAGCCCACCCCATCTAGATAGACCTGTAGAGAAAATAACATGCTCAAAAAAAAGGGCATCCCGTAATGAAGCAACCAAAGAAAAGTAAATAATGAAAACATCAACCCCAAAGCCCCAATATCCAACATGTAGACGTGCATGCAAAAATACAATAATAATAACAATATAAAAACCTGCAAATAGTTTAAAGTCTGTTCTTTGACCTCCAGGAGTGTCTCCTGGTTGAGTGGGATGGGGTGTCACACTCTGGTCACAAAGTATAAGTTTGGTGCTCCATCTGGAGCTCCATGTTCTGTCGCACACCCTTAGTTTTTTGGTGTGGTTGGGTCAGACAGTATAATCCTGACCCTGTTTCTCCATTTTTGACCCTAAATTGAACTATTTTTAAAGAAACAATTATTCTTAATATGAAGATTACTTCATAAAATAACAGCTTTGTCAATATTAACAAGTAGAAAGAAATTTACTACAGAAAATAATGACTATCATTTAAACTAAGAAAATTTTAAACATTTACAAATTACTTGGCTTGTATCTGCTTTCAAATTTGTTTTGGGGGCTATAAAATTTAGCCCTGGGTAGATTAAAAACTTGTTTTGAGCTCACACCAGTGCTTAAGAAGTTTATAAGGAAGCACTTTTGGGTCCAGAATAGTGTAAACAGCTAACTCACTTGGCTGATAGCTGGAAGGTTGATGGTTCAAGTTCCTGCAGAGATGCCTCACTCAGAAGGTCTGGTATTCTACTGCAAAACCAGACATTGAAAACCTTCTGGAGTGAAGTTTAACTGGGGCACACAGAGGGTCACCAGCCTAGAGCTGATTCACTAACAGCTGATTTTTCTGGTGGGGACGTTTGTGTTTAGAGACACATCCCTGTAATCAATGTGCATTCAGACAGTAAAAGGTAAAATAATGCCCCCTGCCCCAACATCCCCCCTTTGGTATGTTAATTCTATGCATTACCTCTTATAGAGGAGCGCTTGGGGATATGGAGCTCTAACTTGTAATAAAATCTCTCCACTGGTAGCCATTCCCATATCCCAAGCCGTTTTGTTCTGCATCAATCTGCAAAATCTCCAGGGGCTTTGCTGGAGAGAAGATGCCTTTTTCAGCGCACACCTGCATTTCTATCTGTGGAGAAGGCAGTCCTGTCACAGGAGTCATGGGAGCCAGTTAAGGCTACTGCATAGCTCATTGATGCTAACCAGGTACCTTTCCTACAGCGTGACTAAAAAATTAAATCATTTGAGGTTTATTTGTTTGTTTGTTTATTTATTTATTTTCAGGTCTGCAATGATGGGTTGAAACTGGCCCAGTACCTCCAGGGTCAGTTGCAATTCTAAAATGCCATGACCTGATGGTACTTAGGAGGACGGGTTTGGGGTTTATGTCTGTGAGCACAGAAGTCACAGCAGCCACGTGTAGGAAGACTGCCTTCGTCCATTAGTTTCTACAGGAAAACAGGCAACAGTGACCCCGGCAGAAACTAATGGAAACGGAACGTGATAAAGCATCTCAGGTTTTGAAGACATAGGGTCTCATAAACCCTACGATGAAGTTAGTTTTAGATGGTCGGAATCAAGAAATTGCGGCCACCCCTATTCTCAGTTTTCTCTCCATTTGTAGAAGCTCTAGTCTTTCATTAAATCTACTTTTGTTTGTTCAAAAAAGTGGCCTCTAGCCTTTATCTTATATTGCTGCTACTAGTGAGCAAGTTTTAAACCTGTTACAATGAAAGGCTGCATGTTATAAGCACCAGGTATTTTTAGGGGGGCAAATTTATAGGGGAACATATTTTAGAGGTTCTTCCTCCTGAGCTGGGAGCACAGGGCACTGACTTCTTGACGAGCTTCGCTCAGGGAACCCTGGAGACACCATTAACGTGCTTTACTTTTCCCCTAATAAAAGCGCCTGGTTCACAGGAGCCTCTCACCACTGTGGTGCATTAAATGCATTAAAGAAATGCAGGCTGGCCCTCATCCCCTTAATAGCACTTCCACTTTTTCTGTGGCTCACAATTAAGTCTAAGGAGGATGAAAGTGACTTCAAGGTGAATTCCATTTTCCTCTTCAGCCCCTGATTGTGGCTGTCTTGTGGAAAATTAAAAACACTTCTTCCATTTAAGTCTAGGCTGAAATGTGGCCATTGAAAATGCAGGGACAAGAGACTGGAGCAATTTTATCTGTAGGGCTGACTGTGGAGATGCACATGCTGTTTGAGTAACTACACGTAGTGGGGTGGTGACAGTCCACTGCTTCTGTGCTGTCTGGGGTGGCAGGGAGTGAAAAAGGTCTCTGCAGGGATTTGGGATAGAGATGGCGAGCAGAGGAAATAGGGCATTCTGTCTATTATGTTCGCTTCCTTTGAAACCATCAAGAGAAGAATATTCCTTCAATCTCTATGCAGAACTAAATATGAAGAATAGCACTTTTCTGGTGAAAGTTTGTTTCTCGGCCAAATTGCAATCAGGCTATTTGTATTATATTGCATTGTCAGGTCAGCTGCAAAGCTTTAACTGATCCACACAAGCAAACACCTCAGCAAACACTAAAGCAAAGGAGCCGGACCTCAAAAACACAGCACACAGAACGTGTTTCCACTCCTGCTAGATTAAGGACACCGTATGGTTAAGGGTCCACATCAGGGCTGTGACTTTTCTTCAGTCTTTAAACATGGCTGACGTGCAAGCAGCAGAAAGGAAAAGTTCAAAGGGGCAAATTTAAAGCATATTCAAAAAACTGTCAGTAGCTAATGTCACTGTACTTTGAGATTTTAGGAAGTCCTCTGTCAGGTCTTTAAACTTGTGTCCAGTATTAACTTTCTGAAATGCTAAAAAAAAAAACAAAAAAAGTTAAATAAAGAACCCACAAGCTAAGCAGTCACATTCAGTAGCAGTGTCAGTACGAACGTTTGTAGAACCCCCTCGGTTATGTCCAAGACTTCAACTAAGTTCAAGACACTATCACCAAAAGAAAGAAAGAAAGACTCACTTTTAGATTAGGCTGGTGTATACAGATCTAAAAGCATTATACTTAAAATCCAGCATGTAAGGATGAAGATAATCGATGAATTAGTAACAAACCTCTCTTGCAACTTAGATGTTAACTTTATAACTACCCGTTTATATAATAGCTTTCTTCTGCATAATAAATCGCCAGTGAATGTGACTCAAGGAGCAAAAGTGATTCCTTTCTGACAGGTAATGCATCTTACAGTACATCCTTAAAGAACAATGTAATTACACCCACATTCACACAGCCGCACAGTGCACTGGGGTGGGGGGGGCCTTGTCATTTTCCTCACTTAGACATACTCTGAGTCTCTGTCGTTATTTATAATCACCTGGGTTTGCACCGACACACCCCAAACCCACCAGTCTTCATCGCTGTCTTAAGTTGCTGCCTGAACGAAACCATTAGGAAGCAATTCATAAGGCAAGTTTTATTTTTCCTTTTAAATTTTCTTTCTCTTTTTTTCCCTTGTTGTCTCATCCATTTTCAGACTATCTAAAATCAATGCTCTGCTTCTTTTTCTTCTGTGTTCTTAAGCCCCACCACAGTGAATCCACTTAGTTTACCTTTCCTAAAATGTAGAAGGAGCCCTGGTAGTATAGTGGTTACGCGTTACACTGTGATCCATATAGTCAGCAGATCAAAACCACCAGCCGCTCCTACGGAGAAAGACTGGGCTTTCTACTCCAATAAATAATTACAGCCTTGGGAAACCATAGGGGGAATTCTTCTCTGTCCTTTAATAGGGTCACAAAAGGTAAAGCTTGACTCAGTGGCAAAGAATTTGGAGTTTGAAATGCTTGAGCTTTCCTAGAATACATGATGGAGTACCTCCCAAAACTTGAATTTATTTTCAGAGGTATGAATTTGAATTTAACTTTTTTACAAAGCAACCTTATTTTCTTCAAATATTGTCCATTACACTGAATGCATGTGTCAAATGATTCCATTCTTGGAAATACTTTAATGACTCATCTGTTTGAATGACTGACAGCACCGCCCTCATTTTTTTCATCACCTCTTGTGTTGTCAAATCACTGTCCTTTCATTTTCCTCTTCATTTCCAGAGACATAAAGAAGTCTCACAAAGTGTGGTCAGGTGAGTCGGGGGGAGGGACAAGAAAAAATGCTGTTTTATGCCCCAAACTGATGCACTTGGATGGATGTGTGAGCAGGTGTCAAGACTAGTCCTTCTATTTCAAAAATTAGGCCTTTTTAATAACACATTGTTATCCAATATTTTCAGAATCCCTAAATAGAATGCTTGATTAGCAGTCTGGCCTGGTGAAATGAATTCCAATGCACTGTGAGTGGACATTTTTGTCTATTCAGGAAGATGATGGATATCCAGAACAAAGTTTGTCATCAATTGATATTATACCATTTTTGAAACAAGAGAACCACTCTTACAATTGAGTCTTTCCCAAAATGTCCTTGTAAGCTGTCTTCAATATCACAACAGTTTCTGTGGCATTTCTCTGGTTTAGGAAACAAAATTTCACACCTGCACACTGTTCTCTTAAACCGGTCACCACAAAAAATGAAGCTTGAGTGAAACTTCTTATTTGAAAAAATTCATTGTGACCAGAGAGAACCTCCCCAGACAATGTCACTGGATGCACTAATCCAGAGCGAGTTGCTGGATGCTCACTTAACAGAAAAAATGCATACTACAAAAAAACCCCAATGTAATTCCATTCTTTTAGAGTGCGCCCTCGTATGTCTGGATTCTCAAGCACAAAAAGTGTGTTTCATGACCTTACATGTAAGTGCTTCTCAAATTTCTGACTGACTGCTTTTTGGAACTCAAGAAAATTGTCCAGAGGACAATTTTGGAACCCCAGAATTTAATATGGGGTAATCATGCTGGAGTTATACAGTTCTTAACCCTTTCTATTCAATACCAGTTAACAACTACTTTAGAGACTATAATGATTACACATCATTAATGGCATGTACATGACAGCAGACATTTTTCAATATCAAAATCATGTGGATAGTGTTAGGACCTCAATTCCGAATCCTGGAGGTGAGTATGAATGAGCAGCTTGAGAACAAGGGCTCATTTGGTGTAACATGGATTCCTAACTATTCAAAAAGAGATCTGAGCTCGTGGTGTTATGGTGGTGTTATCATTCTCAGTGGGCTAGACACATCATCATGTACTAAAAGAAAGCTATCAGTACAAGGGCAGGAACTCTTCATTTATTTCTGGAATGTTATTGGATGCTCCATCTAGAGGACAAAATTATGAAGATGGAAAAATAAGGTACAGCTTTTTCTCATCAGAGTCATTCATTCAACTATAACATTCTGTAATCAAAATCCAAAATAGACATTATGACAATAGGCATAATAAGCAAATGAGGCAGAATGAGGGGCTTCCAAAGATGTCTACATCTTAATCCAGGAAGTGTGCAAATATGCTAGTTTATATGGCAAAGGGGAATTTGCAGATGTAATTAAGTTAAACTTCTTAAGATGAGAAAATTGACTTAAAATTATTCAATTGGATCCAACATAATTGCAAGTCCTGATGGGTAAAAGAAGGAAATCAGAATCAGAGATAGTTGAAGATATTGCACTTGTGACTTTTAAGATGAGAGAGAGTGTCCATGAACCAAGAAATGTGAGAAGCTACTATAAGCTATAAATTTCAAATAGATGAATTATTTCCTAGACCTTCCAGAAGAAATGCAACACTGCCAATAACTTTAAGACTTCTGACCACTAGAACTGTAAGATATGTGTTGTGTCTAAGTTTGTAGTTGGTTGTTACAGAAGCAATGAGAAAAATCTTTTTCTTACCTTTAAACACGCCTAACCTAAAGATTTTCTATCTCTTTTCTCTATCTCTGGCACTCATTCTTTCATTCATTCAGAAAATATGAATTAGATGTTGAACATGCAGACACAATACATGGACTTTTACCTCTGGGAGTTCATAGAGAAGTGGAGTTAGCAAACCACTGCCAAACAATTACACCAAGGCCACAATGCAATGCCTTGTTTAGACCAGTTGGATTGAGAAGATGATACCCACAGTGCATTGAAGGATAAACTCAAGGAGATCCAGCCATGCCCTAACCCTTAAAGTTTGTTGCTATGACCTCATTTAGAAAAGGAACCTTTGCATATGGCATTAAGTTAGGGAACCTAAAATGAGATCATCCTGGAATACCTAAACACACGCACAAAGAATGAAAGAAACAAAGGAAAAGAAAACAAAGAAACAGTGCTGTTGAGTTGCAAAATTGGTGGTTTTGGCTCACAGGTATTCTTATAGGATTTCCAACACAGTAGATCTTTGTAGAAACAGAAAAATCTCTCTGTGTTCTCAAGGAGCAGACCTTGGGTTGGAATGGCTGAAACAGTGGCTAGCAACACAACACTTAGACTACAGTGTCAATGTCCAATGACGTGTCATTATGACAAGAGAAAGTGAAGAGAAGATCATGTGAAGATGGAGACTGAAACTGGAGTTATGCAGCCACAAGCTAAGGACACCTAGAGATGCTAGAAGGTGGAAGAATCATAAAAATTCTGACCTAGGGCCTTCAGAGAAAGCCTGGCCTATTGGCTTTTGCATTTGATCCCCAAGACTAGAAAAGAATAAGTTTCTGCTGTTCAGAGCCAAAAGGTTTGTGATAATTTGTTACAACAGTCCTAAAGAAACTAATACAATATTTGACCTGCTTTTTGAAAATATAAGCAATGTTACACTGTCATTATTAGGTGCTGTCCTCTCAGTTTTGACTCATAGCAATCACGTGGACAAGAGAACAAAACCACACTCCATTCTGCACCATCCCCACAACTGTCCGTATGCCTGAGCCCATTGTTGCAATCATGGTGTCCATCCCACTTGCCTAGAGTTTTCCTTTTTGTCCTACCCCTCCACTTTACCAAGCATGATGCTCTTTTTAAGAGCCTGGTTTCTACAGAATCCAAAGTACATGTCCCATGTAATTAGGAGAATGTGAATGAGGGAGAAAAATGTATATGTCAGTGGAGGTATGGGGGCTCAATCTTGCTCAATCAACCTGGCCAAGTCATGATTCTTAGTAATAAAGTATTTGAGGTTTAGTAATCCCCCTCCCCATATTACGACCTAACAGTGTTGTTAACTCCAAAGTGGCATCTGTTGAGTCAAAAATTTGTTAGCTAATTAAGGTGGCATGATGTGTAATCCCCTTATGCAAACCACAATCTTACACAATTGAAAGAAAGTTTGCATGTTGGGTGGGATGAGTTCCTATATTAGCATGCTGTGGGAAAACTTTCTTGCTTTTTGTTGCATCTGGATCCTGGATCTAGTTTCTAGGCCTCCTGTTCTTCGGACTTGAGATAATAGCCCTCCATATTACCTGCTATCTGAGCTGGCAACCTTGGAGTCATTTATGGAGGCAGTAAAAAATGACTGACTTTAGATTCATCCATTTCGGCAGCCTGCAGTGTTCCAGTTGATTGTGGAGCCATCAGTCCCCCCAAAGCTACCTGTGCCTAGGGAAGTTTCCACCTTGATGTCGAACCCAAAGACTTGAAGCAAGACTGGACTTCAATGCTTCTGCAACTGTGTGAGATATTTTCTTGATATAAATTTCTCTCTCTTAAATAATCCTCTCTGTGTATATATATATATATATATGTATATATAGGTATATCTACTTATATATACACACAATATCTAATATGCATATACACAAATATGTGTGTGCTGGAGAATTCAGGCTAATATAATAGCAATGGCTTTAAGTAAGCAATTAGATATAAGAAAGTGGTTATATACAGGGAAATGGTATAAGTAAATAACAGGTATAGGTGGAGGTCATATACCAATTAGTCAGTTTTAAAATTTGAGACATTTAAACCACAGGTATGTTTTCAGACATGTTTCAGCAGCACCAGATAGGAAGAGGTCACCATTGTGACAGGAAACCCCAATTAGTAGTTTATTCCTCAAGCAGCTTACGTTTCCAATAGACTGTACCTGCTTTCCCAATTTTTCAGGCATGTTCAAATACAACTGACCCTAATTAGGGCCATCTGAATAATCAGAAAATATCATCCCCTTATATCACACCAGGATACCCCAGAGTCTCAATCTGAACCCCGCCATTGTTTAATCATGTAACCAGACTTGATCAGTGCCTCCCATTTCCCCTTCACTAATACTCCCTGACGCTTTTTGTCATCTCACTGGGAGTGAAACCAGGTAACAAGCTTGGTTGCCCACTGAAAGAGGCCCCTTGAAGAAGTGCCTTCTGAAACAGCAGCCGCGGGAAGGCCTGCAGAGAGGCCAGTTCTTTTCAGACACTACGCACCAGAGTCAACTCAGGGACCATGGGTTTCTGTATTTTTTTGCATGTGTCCCCTTTGAGAAATGATAAGTCAAAAGCAAAGCAAGTCTTATACTTGCCCATCTCCTTTCAGTGATTAAAATAATAATAATAATAATAATAATAATAATAATAATAAATCTGCTGTTATTAAGTTTATTCCTACTCACAATCACCCAACAGGATGGAACAAGAATGCTTCTTAGAGTTCGGAGACTGTGAATCTTCATGTAGGAGACCTCCACGTGGTTCACCTGCACAGCTGCTGCTCCATTAAAACCATAGATCTTTGAGTAACAATCCAAAGCAAAACCTGCCCTGACACTAACACTCCTTATCCAGAGATCAGGGCACATGTAAGTCCTCATCAAAGATGAGGAAAAGGAGATGGCTTGTCATCATGGACACTCGGCATGGAGGAGACGTTCGAATTCTCTCTTGCTTATTATATTTTAGTTGGGCTGTGGACTCTGTTCTTTGCCTTTAGAAATGTGTCTTTGTGATGTTCTGATTTACCCAGATTAAAAATTTAAAATTCAGTAGCCAATTCATTTACACCAAAGGCTCTGGTCACAGATCACAGATTCTTCCTGAAAAAAAGTCTGGATTATCCAGGCTTGCCGTTCCTGAATAAAGCCAGTTTCTCTTTTAAGAATCCAATTTTTTATATGAATGTATCTGCATTAGGATTCAGGATAATATCTTCCTGGCTGCTATTTGAGCAATGACAATTATCTCCAAGGGCAAAAATAAAAGTTAAAAGATTTTCAATGGAACTTGCCATTTCCCCATTGTCACCTTTTATGTACATGGAAGGGAATTAAAAAGTTGAAGTAACCAGGGACTGCTGGTTACTAAGTCTAATTTATCCCTGGATTTTAGATCTCTACGATACTCTAGAAATGCGACTCGGTCATACACAGAGACTCAGAGAGGATGCCTGACTTGACCAACAGCACACAGTGTATAGGTGTGGCATCAGGGATGGACACGAGGTTTTCTGCCTCCGACTATGGCATTTTCTACTTCTCCCACAGGACACACTAATAGGACAGTTCACACTGTGATGAAACTTATGAACTAGGACAGTTGTGAATAAGCAAGCACCAAACTGAAATGCCCTCATGTGTCATCAACCACTCCAAAACTTGCTAACTTAAAACCCTGTGATTTTTCATCACTCCTGGTTCTGATGGTTGATGTGCTCAGCACAGCATCCTCCTTGTAATATTGTAGACACTTAACAGTCTGGGCTATTCCTCTTCCATGGCTTCTTGAATGATATCTGGCATCTGGGCTGGCATAAGGGGGCAGATCTAGGCTGCTTAGGCACCTGCGTCTCCACAGATGGCTGGTTTGAGCTTCCACACACCCTGGATCTTCTTACACTAAAGATGGCTTCCCACAAAGCAAGAGTTCTCAAAGTCTAAGCCCAAAGCTGCAAGGATTCATCTTTTCTCAGGGGTGCCAGAATGCCCCTTCTCTTGCATTCTCTCCTCTTCTTTTGGTCAAGTGGATCTCTAGGTGAATCTTTAATTTCAAGAGGGAAATGAAAATCCACATCTAAAGGCTGAAGTAGCAAAGAATCAGTGGCGGTCTCTAATTTACTTACATAGCACCTCCAAGTATTCTATTATAGAGGAAACCTGGAGTGTTTACTTTGATATACCTATAAGAAATAGAATTGTTTCATAAATTTTTCAAGAACCACTCTCTCACTGTCCTCGGTTTGATTCTAACACATGGTGGACCTACAGGGAGAGCTTTCTCCATGTTTGTCCAAGATTGTCACTCTTTCCTGAAGCAGGAAGTCTCAACTTTTTTCCCATGGAGCAACTGGCGTTTTTGAACTGGTAACCATGTGGTCCATAGCCAAACTTGAAACCACTATGATGTGCACAAGAACCATTCAAAAAGGGTGGTAAAATGCTTACCTTTATTTCTATAAATAAGTTTTCATCTGCACAGATGATGAGTACAGTTGATCTAATTTATTCAAAGGGAATCCTTACCTTTCTCATAATAATAGATCCAATAATTTATTAGACACTCAATGGAAAAATACAGTTTCTACCTCCATACATAGAAAACAGAGACAGCCAGTCAGTATTGTACACTGGAAGCTGGCAAGCTACGGTATTTTTTCCATTGAAATATGTTATATTTTTAACAACTCATGGAAAATCTGTTAATAAACCAAAAAAGCCAGTTGACACATCTTGTTTTCTTTTCTTCAGCTTTTGACTTTGTGAACAGAACTGATAGTGAAGTGTAAAATATATATGTGTGTATCTATAAATGCCCAGAAGGAAACAGGCAAAAATAAAGCAAGATGCCCTAAAATAACTCATTTTCTCTAGTCTTTAAGAAGATGCATGTTCTATTTTTGCTCACATTTGCTATCTATAAAGAACATAGATCACCTTGTAGTACAATAAATAAGAAAATTATCAGAAAAGAAGAAAAACAACAAAAATAATAGAATTCTAAAAGAAGAGTTGAAGATACAAAAAATAGAAAGGGTTATTTATTTATTTTTTATGTCTCTCCCTGCCCTCTGGTGAAGCCTTTCTCTGCAGCAGCCTCCATTTTTCACTCTTTTCTCTCTGGCCAAGAAGTTGTAAAATAAATCCCATTTAATAACTGCTACTTACCTGTACACTTCATAACCTGTTTATCTCTTAGAAAAGAAAGTAACTCATAGGGTTCAGCATGAGGTGGACTGTGAATGTCTCACTGAATCAGAAAACCATGGTTGAGACACCCTTCAACTTAGATATGCTTTGGACATTTCCCCAGCTAGAATAATGAGGACCAGACTCTGAATCACAAAAGCACAGCACTTTGATCATTTCTCTGAATGTGTGTTAGAACAGACCCAGAACAGTCCCTTGAGGAGTGTCTTGGTGCTATATTCTTCTCTCAGTCCACACCCAAACAGTTGGTTTGGCAAGGCATACACCCTGGAAGGACATTCCTCACGGAGGAAGCATATAGATTTCCAATAACTGGCAACACTGAGGGTCACAAATCAGGTCGTTTGTTCAATTAGAAGGTGTGATGTCAAAGCTACTCTGCCACAACTCTTATAAAATCGCACTTAGGAGAAACAGAATTGATGTACCTGACAGGTCCACATACCATCATCCATCCTTGAACAACCAGAGTATCAGAGAATGCCGTCTTCTGCCTCCTCTTCCTGCCAAAGTGCTTTTATTAAATTGTGTTTTGAATGATGTCACACCATAGGGCCTGCTAAGAAAAAGCTCAGCGCAGGTCATTATTGTATTTACTGTAAAGATGCTACTATAATTGTGATTTAGTATAAATGCACAGAGTTTGTCCTCCATGAGAATAATTTACCTCTGTGCATGTCTTGAATAGCTAGTTTATTCCGAGTCATTGTGCCTTTTGTAGGAGCTCAGATAGTGCAGTGGTGAAAGCCCTAGACTGCTAATCAAAAAGTCAGTAATCCACACTTTTTAGCTGCTCCAAAAGAGAATTATGTGGCAGTCTGAGTCTGCAAGGATTTAAAGTCTTTAACACTTGATGGAACAGCTCTATTCTTTCCTTCAGGGTCACTGTGAGTTGGATTGAGCAACAGGAGTGGGTTTGGGGGTTTGATTTGGTGCTATATGTAATTATTGTATGGTACCCTATCCCAAGGATGCTTATAAATGTAGAAACAAATCTTAGTAAAATTATAGGATTTTTATACAGGACATTTGATGCAGCAATCTCATTCTTGTTTTGATTTTGTCATCTACTTTTCTATCACCCTTGTCTTTTAAAAAAATCATTATATTTAGGTCTCTTATAGCTCTTATAAGAATCCATAATACATCGATTGTATCCAGCACATTGTATATACATGTTCATCTACATTTCCAAAACATTTTCTTTCCACTTGAGACCTTGCTATCAGCCCTTCTTTATGCCCCTACACCCCCTACCCTCCCGTCATTGTGAACATTTGATAATTTATAAATTATTTTTATTTTCGTATTTGACATCATCTGTTGCCTCCCTTCACCCACATTTCATTCCTGTGGGGGAATGTTATATGCTTGTCATTATGATTGCTTTCCCCTTTCTTCCCCTTCTTTTCCCACCTATGGTTCAGTAAGAGTACATCGTGTCTTGTTCACCTTTGTCTGTGTTCCAGTAAATGTTAGCCTCATGTTTGGATAAAGTACCACAATACCTCATTCTAAGCTACAATAAATGACTTGGAGAGTAAGGAAGGAGGCAGGGGATCAATTAATTAAACAAATATCATTTATCTACATAACCATATCCTAGATGTGTGCTCTTGACATTCAAGTATCAGGTATTACATGAGAACATATGGGGAATGAGAAGTGGGGAGGCAGATTTTGAGAGCAGGTTTTGTGACTACATGTAAGCAGTTGAGTCTCAAATAACTAATTCTCACTACCATCTAGCCAATTCTGATTCATCTTAGTACTGTGAGCTAGCGTAAAACTTCCTCTTTGAATTTCTAAGACTAACTCTTTCAAGAGCAAAATACATTTTTCTTGTTGAGTTGCTAGTGGGTTTGAACTGCTGACTTTGTGGTTAGCTATCCAATTTTTAATCTGCTGTACCACCAATGTTCTATCTTTAGATAACAGGGATTCTGAAAATGTGGATCCGAAGACTGGATATGCTGATGAGTTGAGTGTTCGTTGTTAGAAAATCAGGAAGAACATTAACAGATGGTGAGTTTGATGATGGAACCTCCTGTAGTTAACATGAGGAAATCTTGTCATTTTCTTCTATACTGAAAAAAAAAATTAATTTTCCCACCCTAGTGTCTGTTCAATAAAAATGTTGTATGACATTGTCATTGTTGATTTTTAGAGTTGGTTTACTTCTACAGTCATAATTTTGGTAACTCTATATGTGTGTCTGATGGTCTTAGTGATAGAACCAAACAAAACAAGGTAACCATGCAGAAAGCATGCTGCTCATCGTGTAGATCTCTGCTTTGGTAGATGTAAACTATCATAGAATAGTAGGAGAGGTCTGTAATGGTCTGTTTCTTTGCTTATCACTGGCTCTGTAGCTTATATATCAACTCTTACTGTTCAAATGTTGCATTACTCCATTTTATAGTTAAATCAGCAATGTGATAGGGGCATACCAATATTTGACATTCTAAATTATGCTTCCACTTTCTATGTCAATGGTAGGGAATATGAAAGGCCCTTGAACTGAACTCAAATTATTCATATTGAGCTATCTTAAAACCAACAGCTAGAAAACTGACAAATGAAGTTGCCCCTGTTCTACTCTATGGCAAAGTGAAAGAAAAAAGACCAAGGGTATAGTGAAACTCTTCATAATGTTGTCAGGCTGGAATTCATTTTTTATTTTTGGTATGTAGATGGCAAATGGAACAGTCAGAGTTGATGGATGGCCAGGGATTGGTGGAGACTTGGACTTCATGTCCGTTTAGGTACGTGTCATATAGGAAGACAGCAAAGGGGAGGAAAGGGCACAAGAAAACTCTGGCGATGTTTATTCCTAAAAGTAGTTCCTTGGCTCCTAGTCTACAGGGAACTTGGCTCTAATCAATTCATGTGTCAAGAGTTCATAAGTGGTTACTCCATCAAGAGTGGTTGAAAATCATTTTTCTCTCTTCAGGTTAAAGAATGTTTGGGGGTGGGGGTGGTTTCTTGTTTTCATCATTTATTTGCCATACACAATCTGCACATATTGATGTTACTTTATTGAGATTTTTCTACCTGGAAGAGGTTAAACTGTGGCATTTTTCCGTATGGAATTTTAATTACAAAGAAAATTTCTGTATTGGATTTTTTACATGGACTTTATGTAATCACATCAAGATGAGCATATTTTTAGCAACTAGCGGCATGCTGAGCAGAATGTCTATTCCACGTTTTATCACCTGAAAGTGCATATTTAACACAGCTCATATAGCAAGAACTCTGTCCCAGCAAGTTCCACAATCTGAAATACAAATTAAATACCAATGAATTCCCACTTGTTCTGTAGCACTTTGGCCCTGGTTTGAGATCAGGGATTTTCTACTGAGAGAGTGGTGCTTTTTTAATTCAAAAGAGATCTCAAAATTCTCATAGACAAAACCCTCTAAAGAATAGACTGAAGTCAAGTATATATACATATATATAATATTCTTTAGTATATTTAAACTACACTTAATTTTTATTTACTAATATACTAATAGAACTAGTGCCTTTTTTATTTCTTGAAGGTAATAACAAGTTACCTCAGAGGACTCATACAAAAGAAAAGAAAGAAGTTCAAAGGGAGTCATCTGCTAGCTGTGAGACACTTTGCCCAGGTCTCCACAGAAAAGAAAGCCTCCTGGAGAGAAAATGTTGTTTTCCAAACAATACCATTAACTTTTGCCAACTTTTGTCCTAGAAATGTCAGTCTGCAAAATAGACTTACTTGTGAGAAAGGAATACCACAGACACCTCTCTCTTAATTTAATAGCAGAGGGCTAACATAATTCTTCTTCTTCATCATCATCATCACACATGTCTTTTCAGTCTCTTTAGCCCTCAATGCCTTGGTGAAATGAAGTGTCACAATACACTGCTCCTTTCTCAGTGATGCCTCTTCTTCCTCAGAGAGTTTCATACAGCTCACTCAGATGAATACTATGCACCCTTGCCTGAGTGGAAAGTCCTGTGTTTGGGGAAGCAGTAAAGATTTATATGTGAGTGCCTACTCCAGCAATTAATTGGTCACTCATGAGAAAAGAAAAAGGGTTTCTTTTTGGTAACTAGTAATTAGAGTCATTATTTGAGTTGGAAAAATTCTAAAATCTTGAATTTGACTACAGAAGTCTCTTGCACAAGAGCTTACAATCTGAAACACTGTTTCTGTGAAGTTTGGGGTCTACCATGGGGACTTTACCTCCACTTTGACTGCTGACATAAGTTCGGACCTGATTTGAGTTCATCTGAGTTCTGCCCGCCCATTAAACCAGTAATGTGGCTATGACAACACCCCAGAAAATCGAGAAGGGGGCAGTTATGCTTGCAAGAAGAGTGTGGTTGAAAATACGTGACAAGTCACTAGAAACCGGGAGGGCAATTTGTCCTTTGAAACTTGCCTAACATTTCCTTAATGATTTAGTAAAAATAGCTGCATGTTGCCTAGTTTAAGTTAAAAGCTGGGTCACTGGTGTCTGTGACCATCTGAAATCATGTTTATTCCCTCTCAACTTCCACAGAGATATGACAGCTGTGAATTTGCTCACCATCAATCATGATCTTATGATATTCTATTTTGTTTTCTATGGTTGTGATACAGTGGACTCCATTTTGGCTTCTGTATTATGTAAGTGAAGGTTTATTAACAATCAGAGATATGCAGATGACACACCTTGCTTGCTGAAAGTGAGAAGGATTTTAAAGCACTTGCTGATGAAGCCCATGGAGTACAGCTTTCCATATGGAAAGACACAAATTCTCACAACTGGACCAATAAGTAACATCATTATAAGTGGAAAAATTAAATTGTCAATGATTTTGTCTTGTTTGGGTCCAAGTAAAACAAAATCCTTGGCAAAGTCAATCTTTTCTGTTTAGCATGATGTTTTTTGATCCACTTGTGAAGATTGTTGTTTTCTTTACATTGTGGTGTGATCCTTTGGGGAAGATGCAGTTTTTTTCTTCTTTGGTAAGTGTATCAACTCCCCTGCACTTTCGCAAGCACTTTCAGGTTGTGTGCATTTCACACGTTTACACTGAGTCTTCCTCTACTCTTGAAGCTACATCTTTCTTCATAGAGTCCAACTTCTCAAATTATTTTCTAGGTTCAGCAAGTAAGTATAGTCCTGACCAGCCTTCCTGATTTTAAACCATTCGAAAGATCACAGGTATTGAAAATATGACAGAGAACAATGCAACTCGGGCATCGATGGGATCACCAGGGATGGTAGTAGATTTCATGGCACTTCTGTTTCTTCTAAGTGGTCAGTAAAAGACAACTCACAAGGGGAACATATTTGCAAGTGATTTCAAGAAGCTTAAATACCCACAGATCCAGTTCTTTACACGAAGAGCTCATTTTATATTGGGGGATTATATGTGGTCCAACTGTTTCAGCAGTGAGCTACTTCTATTTTAAAGGTGGGTAATCGAAAACCACCTAGTGGTGCCTTTGAAGAAAGATTTCATTCTCAACTTCCAGAAGACAGAGTTGTTAAATGGAGGACAGCTCTATTCTGAAAAGTATATGGGTTTACAACGAGATAAACGTGATGACACCAGACCAATTTTGGTTGACTTTAACATTGGATACTTGGAAGCAAAATTTTTGTAACAATTTATTTTTCTAGTTATTAAAAACAAAACAGTGTATAAATAATGGCATTCTTTCTATATTTATATATAAAATAAGCATATGTTGAAAATCTTACTTAATCCACTAATTAGTAAGAAAATCAGTTAATATATTACAACCAATTTTAATAAAAAAGAATAAAGATATCTCTCTCTATATATATATATCTATATATATATATCGATATATTTACCTACACAATTGTTGCTATTAGGTGCCATTGACTTGGTTTGAATTCATAATGATCTCTATGTACAATAGAATGAAACACTGCCTGGTCTGTAGGCAGTGAGCCAGCTTCACAGTCGTTCATGTATTTGAGCCCATTGTTGCAGTCACTGTGCAATCCATCTCCTTGAGGACCTTCCTCTTTTTGCCCCTCTATGTTACCTAGCATGATGTCTTCTCCAGGGACTAATCTTTCCTCACATCAAATCTGAAGTATGTAGGATGAAGCCTTACATTCTTGTCTCTAGGGAACACTCGGGCTGCATTTTTCCCTGAGACATATTTGTTTATTCTTTTGACAGTCCAAGGTATTTTCAGTCTTCTTCACCAGCACTCTAATTCAAATACATCTGTTCTTCTTAAATCTTCTCATTCAATTGCCAACTGTCACACAAATATCAGCCATGCCAAAATACCACAGCTTGGGTCAGGTGCACCTTAGTCCTTAAAGTAAGGTTTTTTCTTGTTAACTGGACTCTATGAAGAAGAATGTAACATCAGGATTGGAGAAAGGATTAATAACAACCTGTGACAGGCAGATAACACCACGTTGCTGGCTAAAAGTGAGAAGGACTTGAAGCACTTGCTATGAACGTCAAAGATTACAGCCTTTCAAATATGTGGCAATGAATGTCAAGAAGACCCAAATTCTCACAACTGGACTAGATGGCAACTTTAGAATAAATGGAGAAAGGGTTGAAGTTGTCAAGGATGTTTTCTAGCTTGCATCCACAATTTATGCTCATGGAAGCAAATAGCCAAGAGATCAAAGGATGACCCACATTAAGTATGCTGCACAAGAAGAGCTCTTTAGAATATTAAAGATCAAGGATGTTACTTTGATGACTAAGATGTACGTGGACTAAACCATGGTATATTTTTTTAAGCCATGGTATTTTCAATTGTCTCTAATGCACGTAAGTGTTGGATCTTGGATAAAGAAGACCAGAGAAAAATTAATTCACCTTTGAATTTTGATGCTGCCAAAGAATAAGAAAATATCAAACCAGACACCAAACTCATGACTCTCAAATTATATTGCTTCATTGAGACCCTATAGGACAGGGTAGAGGTGTCCCTGTGGATTTTCAAGAGTGTACCGCTTTATGGAAGCAGAAAGCATCTTTTTGGGGGAGAGATACAGATGTTTTCAAACTGTTGAGCTTTCAGATGACAGCCCAACATGTAACCACTGCCCTACTAAAAGGACACACCAATCTGTCTTGGAAGAAATATGGCCTGAGTGCTCCTTAGAGGCAAGGATGACAAGATTTCATCTTACATATTTTGTACATGTTGTCAGGAGAGACCCGTCCCTGGAGAAGACATCATGTTGGGTAATGTGAAGAAGGAATGAAAAAGAGGACAACCTCAAGAGATGGATTGGCCGAGTGGGTGCAGCAAAGTATGCAAGCATAGCAACAGCTGTGAGGAGGACACAGGACCTGGCAGTGTTTCTGACTATCGTGACTATCGTGCACTATGGGTTTGAAGGTCCTGGATGACACCTAACAATGACAACACAATATCGATGGGAAACTAATGGACAAGGGGTTTCACAGTTTGCAAAAAACGCAGCACACCTAAGTGTGACAGTTACTATAAAAGTTAGCATTGGGATCATCTTTAAGATAGCTATAAATAGATATTATAGATACTCATGAAATTAAACATTTTTTTGTGGCATCACTGCCCTAGTGGCAATAGCAAGCCTAGACTTGCTGCTGGATTTGTCCTGTCAACCCTGTGGGCCTCAGTCCCGCAAACTGCCACTAACCCACCAGGGCTCAAAATTAAACATTTTAACACGCATCACTAAAAATAAAGATATGGCTGCTGTGTTATGCCTATAGGGCATATAGGGCACACTCAGTATGTCCTATGTTGTAAAGTAATTTAGGTTTGGTGTTAAATCTTTCTTCCATTTTCAACACTCCTGTATTCTCTGGTTACCTTCATGCAAGATCAGTCATTTCAATTTCATTTGTGCTTCCAGTTACCTCAATAACATACTTAACCAGTTTGGTTTTCTCTCCTGCTACTAAGGAACCTCCATGCAGTGAGGCTGCTCTTATTGACTCTTAGCAAACCTACTGAGAAGAGACTAGGTGAATGTTTGTTAAGTGTATGCTTTGACTCAACTCCAGTAGGAATACTTTCATAAAGAAATAGGGAAAAATTGACTTACTTGTTCAACTTTCAGTAAATTTTAGCATTCTAGCCTAGTATTTATTGTAATGTATATATACAACATAGGGAGTTACAAGCATAAAGCTAACAGCATTCAATAAGCACACCAGTGTGCACGAGAGAAGTTCTTATAATCAGTGTTTAACATAGTATAATGGTTATTCCACTATCATTCTTTAGTTTTAGTAGACTAACAGCAACTTCCTTGCTTATTATGTAACTCTTTAACAGGGCTAAAAAAAAGTGCACTGAGAAATAAAAAAGTGGAATGTATCTTGGCAATACCTAAGATTGTTTTCCTTTTCAGATTCCAACTGAGAAAAAGAGAGTAAGTGAGAAAGAGATAAAGTGAAATTTCTTCTTAATGTGGGTTGTCTATTTGTGTCTCTGATGCATTGGAAAGGGTAGAATTGCCCCTGTGGATTTCAGGTACTGTGACTCTTTTTTTTTGTTGTTGTTCTATTTTTTGTTTTTTGGGCATCACTGCCCTCTGGTGGTGGGAGTAGGAGACCCAGCCTTTGCTCCTGTGGAGCTGCTGCTGGAATTGAACGTCCATCCCAGGGGGCCGCAGTCCCGAGCACAACGACTACACCACCGGGGCCCAGCCAATATTGTGACTCTTTGTGGGAACAGAAAGCCTCTGAATTGATTTGATGGCAGTGCGTTTGCTTTTCGGAATTTAACACCCACTGTGATAGGTAGCTTTGTCATGCTAACATGGCCAAAGAAGATAGGAAAGTTTGTTATGGCCAATGAACACGTGAGATTGATTGAAGGGGAGAGATATAAATGGCTCTGTGAGCCCCTCCTTGCTCTTGAATTTAGATCTTCAGACCAGCCGCCTGCCTTGTTTGTCCTGTGACTCAATCTCCAAACTACACTCCCCATGGAACAGAACATCTAATCCACGGACTGTCTCGCTGTGAGTTGAGGTTCCTTCAAGCCCTGCTTTGCCACACTCCTGGAATATACATCTCTCGAACTGAGGACTGTCGGACCCTGTCTTCAGGCTGACTGTTGGTGACCTGCCTTGCTGTTTGCTTTACAGAGGACTACTCAGCGACCCTCAAACTCGGATTGCCAGTGTACTAGCTGTCTCGCAAGTGAGTAGCACTGAGTCATTAGTACTGCTTTATAGATTAGTTAACTGCTTATTTCCTATGTTGGGTATCTTTCTATCTATATAAATATATAGAGAGAATTATTAGTGTCCTGGTTTTGTTTCTAACCCTAGCCCTCTTTAACACACACACCAAATGGTTGGGTAGGATCATGCAAATAGGGTGTGTGAAATTGAAACATTAAATAGAAAGAATTGGTCAGTTTTCATTCTCCTCCCCTGTGTACAGAAACAGGAAGAGAAAGAGAGAATTCACAGGACCATCAAGGAAGAAGAACTCATTAGAGAACATGTTCTAGATCCCTCCCTGCCTGAAAAGGTAGCAGCAGCAGAGGTCATACCACACAGAGACCAGAGGCATTGCAGAGGTGAGAGCAGAGACCACGAGATTGAGTGACAGAACAGTGGATGGACTACCCAGTGTATGCAACAAGGTGGAGACTATGAGGGCATAAAAGTGAGAGGATGATGTTAGCTGAGAAGAGATGTTGGGGGCCAAAGACTGTATCATTAATGTTTTATGATCCTGACTTGAATAAATCTATTAATTTCCCTAATAGACCACCATAATTGTGATATTGCCTATAAGTTCTGTATGGCCATTGTCATGCATTCACAAACCCAGAAGAAGGATAGAGTAACATGTCAGAAAGATGAAGAAGGGAGGCATGGCTGGCCTCTTGCCTATGGCGATGGGATGAGGGCAGGTGTAGAGGAGATCTGATGTGACCTCAGTGCTTGTTACTCCCAGGGTGGAGAAGAACAAGATGAGAGACAGAGAGAGAGAGAGAGAGAGAGAGAGAGAGAGAGAGAGAGAGACAGAGAGAATAAAAATATCTATGTACAGATAAAGAAAATAGGAATTAAGAAAATTATATTGAGGAAAACACTAAAATCAGGACACAGCTACATAGCTACATTGTATTCAATCATACATGGAGCATCTTATCATTGAGAATTTTGATTCATAATAATTAACACTGCTACAATATTGTTAGATGGAAAGGAAAATATAAATTGACTAGATGATTTGGAGTTATAATGATCAAATTAAAAGTTAAACTAGGGATGAGTCCCAGTGGCATAAGTGGTTGAGTGCGGGACTGCAGCCGCGGGATTGGTGGTTCAAATCCAGTGGCGGCTCTCAAGAGCAGCGCTGGGTAGCTCCCGTGACCACCAGAGAGCAGTGGTGCCCCCCCCCAAAGTTAAACTAATATTACAGAAACATATCAATAGTGCTTGATTGAAGAGTCTATTTAAGAAAACACTCTATTTCTAAAATACTCCATTCAATTCTGCCTGTGACAACATCTATAAAAGATACATTTCCCTCTTCGCAGTAAAAATATTTCTTAAATGTATGGATTTCTTCATTTTGGAAAGGATAATTTTGTTATTATTATAAAATAATGATTTGAAGACCCTCAAACAAACAACCAAAGATATATCAATTGAAATGAGGGGGAGGGCAGAGTGAAGACCCAAGGCTCATCAGTAGTCAATTGTACACCCCCTTTTAGAAGGGCCACAAGGAAGAGAATAGCCAATTGGGGTATAGTATAGCACCAACAAATGATAAAGCCTTCCTCTAGTTCTTTAATCCCCAACCCCCTACCAACAACCATGTTCCCAATTCTATCTTACATATCTGGCTAGACCAGAACATGTACACAGGTACAGATAAGGCTCACAACAAAGGGAATCCAGAGCAGATAAACTCCTCAAGACAAACAAGAGAAGCAACAATACTAGGAGGGTAGGAGTAGGGGGTGGGGGTGGAGTAAGGGGGAACTACTCACAGTGATGAATGTCTGGCTCACCCCCCAAGGTAATGGACAGAATAAAGGTTAAATGTAAGTCAGTGTAAGACATGATAAAAAAGAGAACAATTTATAAATCATCAAGGGGACATGAGAGAAGGAGGGAGGGGAAAATAAGTAACTGATGCCAGGAGATCAAGTAGAAAGAAACTATTTTGAAAATGGTGATGAACACATATGTACAGATGTGTTTGACATGATGGCTACATGGATGGATTATGGTCTGAGCTGTAAAAGCCCCCAGTAATTTTTTAAATGGTCAGGGCTTATAGTAGAGAAAAGAAGCAGAGGTTTCCTTGGAGAGTAATTTCTCTGGGGCAATTACATTCATTAATTTTGGATAAGTGCAAAGATGAAAGTGTTTATATGCAATTGTGGTGAAGAAAGCTGATGGCACACAGCTATCAAAAGATATAGTGACTGGGGTCTTAAAGGCTCAAAGTTAAACAAGTGGTTTAACTAGCTCACCAACAACAAAGCCCACATGGAAGAAGCACACCAGCCTGTGTAACTCAAGGTGTCAAAGGAATCAGGTACCGGCATCAAAGAACATAAAACCATACCATTGTGTGCCAACATTCATGTTGGGATCACTGAAGACAAATATATGCATAAGCAAATGTGATGAAGAAAGGTGATGGTCCCCAACTATCGAAAGATATAGTGACTGGGTAAACAAGTGACTATATAAGCTCAGAAGCAATAAAGTCCACATGGAAGAAGCACACCAGTCTGTGTGAGCATGAGGTGTCAATGGGATCAGGTTTCAGGCATCTAAGAACTAAACATTTTATTATTGTATATAATGAAGGTGAGTACAGGTTGGCAAACCAAAGTCCATCTGTAGGTTACAGACTTTCCCTTACAGGGGGGTCATAGGGAGGAGACGAACCTGGTAGGGTGCAGTGTAGCATTGATGAAGCATACAACTTTCCTCTGGTTCTTCAATGCTTCCTCCTTCCCACTATCATGATTCCAATTCTACCTTAAAAATCTAGCTAGACCAGAAGCTGTACATTGGTTCAGATAGGATCCTTAAACATAGAGAATCCAGGACAGATGATCCCTTCAGGATCAGTGGTGAGAGTGGCGATACTTGGATGGTGGATGGATGGTGGGGTAGAAAGTAGGATCTGATTACAAGGATATACATATAACCTCTTTCCTGGGGTATGGACAATGGGGAAGTGGGTGGAAGGAGACATCAGACAATGTAAGATGTGATAATGACATAATAATTTGTAAATTATCAAGGGTTTATGAAGGAGAGGGGAGCATGGAGAGAAGGGGAAAAAATGAGAAGCTGATGCCAAGGGCTTAGATAGAAAGCAAATATTATGATGATGGTATGGCCAATAGATGTACAAGTGTGCTTGACACACAATGAACTTATGTGTGGATTGTGATAAGAGTTGTATGAACCCCCAATAAAAGGATTAAAAAAAACTTTTAAAAATTTGGATGAGCGTAATCAAAGAGCATAAAATCAGATCTCCTTTTTCTTATGTCTTACACTGATTATTTTCCCATGTTATGCTACAGTCCCATAGAGGGAACTGATGCAAAGATAGAAATGATTTTATAAAACTGTGATCATAGTATAAATGCTACCCTGTAATGAAGAGAAAAAACATTTTAATTTAAATAGGAGAAAAATGAAATCAAAGTCTGTAAGCATTCTGAACTTTAGATTAATATTTATTTTTTCAGGAAATGTATTTCCTAAAAAGATACTTGAATAAAGACTTTTTTAAAAAAAGTTTTTTTTTTTAAAAAGTTTTATTGAGGGCTCTTAACAGCTACTACAACATTCAGTACATCATTTGTATCAAGCACATTTGCACACGTTTCCACATACATTTCCCAACATTTTCCACTTGAGCCTTTGATACAAGCTCCTCTAATAAAGACTTTTTTAAAAAAAACAGAAACATTGACAAACATTAAATATTCTTGTGTTGAAAGTTCTATGAGCTCAGCATCCACTGGTCTGGATTCCACCCAACATCAATTCCAGAACACAGAGAACCCTTTCAAACTGCAGAGCCAGCTCCATCTCTTAATTTTAGAGAAGCATTACCTTGTTCTATTTTTTTTCATTCCAAACACAGTTCACTGTATTTTATTTATTTTTAAGCATTGTATTGGTAGCGCTAACAGTTCTTGTCACACTCCATTCATCCATCCATCAGGTTAAGCACTTTTGAACTTTAGCTGCCATCATCATTTTCAAAACATTTTCTTTCCAGTTTAGCCCTTGGAATCAGCTCCTCATTTTCCCCTCCCCCGACTCCATGGATATTTGATAAGTTATAAATTATTATTTTCCTATTTTACATCATCCACTGCCTCCCTTCACCCACTTCTTTGTTGTTCATACCCCTGGGTGGGGGGATTTATATGTTGATCATTGTGATCAATTCTCCCTTTCTCCCCCCACCTGCTCCCAAATCTCCCGGTATCGCTGATCTCATTATTGGTCCTGAGGGGTCTATATGTCCTGGATTCCAATGTTCAAGCTCTTATCTGTGCCAGAACACAAGCTATGGTCTAGCTGGATTTGTAAGGTAGAATTGGGATCTTGATAGTGGGAAGGGCTAAAGGACCAGAAGAAAGTTGTATGTTGGTGTGCTTCTTCTATATGCACTTAGTTGCTTCTCAGCTAGATGACCACTTGTTTATCTTCAAGAAGCCTTTAAGACCCCCACGTGTTCATTGGCCACCTTGGTAAATATACCTACCTATAATAGTGATCCTGTGTACAACAGAATGAAACACTGTATCTTAAGTTTGAGCCCATTCTTAGAGCCACTACATCAACCTTTCTTGTCAGGGATTTCCAATTTTATGCTTCCCATCTACTTTATCAAGCATGATGGCCTTTCCTGATAACATTCCCAAGGTATGTGTGGTGGTCATGTACTTGATGTCAATTTCATGATTGAGAATGTGTGGGTGGAGGCTGGCAGATAGCCAATGGGACTTCTGTGTGGGCATGGCTTTCTCTGAGAAATATGGGAAGTCTTGTGATATTTTCCTAGTGGAGATGAGAGACCATCGCCCCAGTTGTTGACAGATGCTCAACTGACAAGACAAGATGACAGTGTCCAAGGAACTGGAGGAGCCCGACGAGAAGCCACACGGACTTATCCTGATGGAACCATACCTCGGAAGCCGGAAAAGCCACAGAGAGACTCCTGCCATCACTGGGATGCTTCCACTGCCACCGGATACACAAGACTCTGCACCCACTGGCCTGTGATTATCCTGGTGTCATTGCATGTGTTTCGTGAGTCAGAAGGAGACTTTATAGACTGGTATTGGACATATGGGCTGACATCAGACATGACTTTGGATTGCACTGGGTTGGGATGCTTCTCAATGTTCCATTCCTTCTGCATATAAACCTTTCCCTTATATCCATATGCATGTCTATCAATTTGTTTCTTGAGTCTACCTGAACTAACACAGTATGTGAGATAAAATTTCACAATCCTTGCCTCTAAGGAGCATTCTGACTGTACTTCTTCCAAGGTAGTTGCTAGTGTTTTGATGGTTTGTTTTAGGGTGTTTTTTTTTTTTGTGCAAGTCCAGTACTTTCAATATTCTTCATTAATACTATAGCTCAAATGCGTTGATTTTTCTTAGATACTTCTTGATAATCTTATCAGTTTTTTCTAATTGTCTTTTCATTTATTTTATTTTTCTCAAGTCTTATGTTAGTAGGGAAATAGACAATGAAATTAAATTATGTGATTTGAGTAAAATCGAATGAAGAATTTCCTTATAGATGCATGGGTAGAAGGTAAGGAAAGCAGTAATAAAGGATTAGGGCAGTAATAAAGGAGTGGGAGGAGAGTCCTTACCTGCTCTAGGTATGGAGTTGTAGGTAAGAAAGTGGTTATAAGTATAGAAACTTGGGGGGGGGTGAAGAGAAAGAGATATTATGAATAGAGGTCAATTGGAAGAATACTTTCTCTTGGGATCCAGATATGATTTGGAGAAGAGAAGCAACTAGCCCAGTCTGATCCTATGAAAACGTACCAGAAGGAAAGATACCCAGACCTTATTCTTGGGTTGTTGTTGTTGTTGTTGCTGTTGTTGCTGTGTGTCATAGAGTTACAATGTAGACCTAGCCTACTTATTTTTGTAGGCTGTTTTGTAGTTTGCCAGCAGAAGCAGATCATTAGGTCTTTCTCCCTTACAGTCACTGAATAAATGATGCAAGTTCTTTTTTGCCTTTTCGCCTTTTCACTCTTCTTCCTTCCTTCAATCTCCTGCAGGTGCTTGTTGCCTAAAATCATCCAGAATTTCCAGGACAATGTCCCTGCAATACACTAGGAAGACTAACATGAAAATAATCCAGTATAGAAAATAATCCAGTATTTTCTATCACATCTCTTCTGTCTCTTGCTGTTTCAATCTAAGTACTGGGTTGATGCTATTTGAGGTTGCAATTTATTTCTTTGACTCAATACCTTCCCTTTCATTTCATGTAGTAGTTTCATCATCTAGTCTCTTTTCTGAGTCTTTGATAGTTTTATTTGGGGGGGCGGGAATCACTGCCCTCTGGTGGTCGTGGGAGCTACCCAGCCTTGCTCCTAGAGAGCCACCACTGGATTTGAACTGCCACGCCCGTGGGCAGTCCCGCACTCAACCACTATGCCACTGGGGCTCAGCTCCTGAGTTTATGAATTTATGCTTTTCTATTTTATTAGATTCACGTTGTTCTTTTTTAATTAAAAATCATTTTTATTGTGGGCTCATACATTGTTTTTCACAATACATAAATAAACATACTGTGCCAAGAATTGTCACATGTCTGCTGCTGTTATCGTTCTCAAAATCATCTGCCTTTTCCCTGGATTTTCCATCCCTTCCCCTCTACCCCTGCTCTCCCCTCCCCACCAACCCTCAATGCTTTATACATTATAATTGTTCTGTCATATATTACACTGCCAGACATCTAGTCTCCCCCAAGTTCTTAAACTATTTTTTTAGCTCCAATCCCTATGGAGGATTTATTTTTTGTCCTTAGATTGCTTTTCACTGAGAAATTTTTACATCTTTCTTTCTTTTGTATTTAGATTTTCTACATTTATCATGCAATTTGTTTTAGTTTTGAGCTAGGTTAGTAAGAGTTTGGGTTTTTTGTTTATTTGTTTGATCAGCATTGCTGTTTGCTTTCATTTCAACTCATAGCATTCCTATAGGGCAGAGTAGTATTGTCCCAAAGGGTTTTGTAGGCTGGAATATTTTATGGAAGCAGATGCAAATGATCTCAAGTCATATCCTTACTCCAACCCTACACTTAATTAAACACATTGTTTGGGGCTAAGTTGTCTAGTGAAACAAAATCCATGACATGTATGTATAAGAAATAACTTTACGTCAAGACATACATTTATATGATGTAAGTATCTCAGCCCAGCCCACCTCAAGTCCATAGTTCTGATGCTAGCCAGAGTATTATTCAGTCTGTGCTAGCTGCAGGCCAACGAAGCAGAAGGAGGATCAGGAAGCAGGGAGATCACATGCTGATGGGACAAAGGTGTGTAGATCCAATTTTTGTCATGACATGCAGGGTGTTGCAGCCCACATGAGCCTCTCTGGAATCAGACACAAAATCCAAGCAAGAAAGAGAACAGTGTTTCTCTCATAAAAGACTGTATCCTCAAGGAAGCATACATGTTTCTAGGGGAGGTACAGTGGTCAGGAGGTGCCAAAAGCGAGCTGATATCAAGGAGATCAAGAATGAAATAAATGTTTTTGAGACTAGCAATTGTACATTACTGCTTGACATGATAGAATGATGGGGTGACAAAATGGTTTTGGAAAAATATATACACCTAAGCAACAATAAGATAATTAATAGGCAAAAAAATCAAGAAAGGCATGTGTCAGAGTGGTCTCATCTTACCATACTTTTTAATCTGCATACTGAACAAATAACTAGAGAAGTTGAATCATATGAAGAAGAATGTGGCAACCAGACTGGAGGAAGACTTATTAGCAACCTGAAATATGCAAGTGATAAAACCTGGTTTTCTGAAAGTGAGGAATACTTGAAGTACTTGTTGATGAAGATCAAGGATATCAGTCTTCAGTATGGATTAGAACTCAATGTGAAGAATACCAAAATCTGCAATCAATAGGTAACCTCATGATACATGGAGAAAAGATTGAAGTCGGGGATTTCATCTTGCTTGGCTTTGCAAGCAATGCTCATGGAAGCAGCAGTAAAGAAATCAAAGGACAAGTGCATTAGGCCAGTCTGCCACACACAACCTCATTAAAGCTCTTAAAAACAAGGATATGACTTTGAGGAGTAAGGTGTGCCTGACCAACCCAACCCATGATATCTTTTATTGTTTCACATACATAGGGAAGGTCAGCATTGACTAAGGAAGACCAAAGAAGAAAGGATGTATTTAAATTGTGCTGTCAGTGAACAATAGTGGATGCCCCATTGACTGACCAAAGAAAAAATAAGTCTACCATGGGAGAATAGCAGCCATTTGGGAATTAGAAGCAACTTAGTGTCAAATAATTTGGTCATGCTATCATGTGGAGTCCCTAATAAAGGACATCATGCTTGGAAAAAAAATAAAAAGGTAGTGAAAAAATGAAGATCCACAACCAGATAGATTGATATGGTGACTGCAACAATGGATTCAAGCATAAGAGCACTTTTGAGGATGGTGAAAGACATAGCAGTGCTCGATTCTGTTGAACATGGGGATGCTATGCGTTGGAACCAACTCAACAGCACCTAGCAACAAGAAGATGAAGTTGGAATCCAGAGGTAGACGAATAATTCTGATATGATTCAAGCATCTCAAAGTTTGGAAGAATCGCACAAGTCTTAAACATTATGGAATCCTGTGGTCTATTGAAATATCTTAATATGACTATTCTATCTATGTTTTTGCTACTCCCACCAAAAGAGTGGCTGGGACTATACAAATGCAATAGATGTAAGACTAGTAGAAATTATTGCTAAGTTTTAGTTACCTTCCTCCTGCCTATAAAGAAAAGCTGCCTCAGCGGAATGGGTGAGAAATCCTCTGACTACTGTAAGAAGAGATTCCATTATGGCATATTCAGGATCTCTGTTTCAAGTGGTGAGGCTGAAATGAGAGACACCAGAAGTCAAAGCACACTTCCCATGAGATGGAATCAAAGATAAAGCCTGCACTTCTGACACTGTGAGACATAGAACCAGGCTGGATTCCTGGCCATGGAGGCAGAAGCCAAGGAAGGGACCATGTGGCTGCAGGCTAAAGTCTAGAGAGAGATTTGGCTGCTGGATGAGGAGAGAGGTTGCCTTGGGTCCTTAATAAAGGTACCCTTAGTATTTTCTGATCTTCTGATCATTCTGATTTTCTGATCTTCTTGTAGTGACCTATTGACTTGTATAATAACCCCTTACCTGCTTAATTGTATTGTTCTCTTGTGACCATTGCAATTGAGTTATCTCACCCAGCAGCGGAAGTCCAAATCAACTTTACAATGCCATTTTTTTTCTTATGTTTGGGGTGGTGGTGGTGGTAGTGGTGGTGGTTGACATCAGAATAAGAGCAAAAAGACTAGCAAGAGGCTGGAGGCATACCTGAATTCTGCCTTGTGGCTACAAGGAAGTCAGAGGAGGACACATATGCCCTATGCTCTTTTAGCTTCATCTAAGTCCCCCAACCTCTTGTACTGTCCATTCTCCTCTCAAAATGGAAAACAGTAATAATATCGTAGCAGTCACTTTTCAGAAAATATCAGACTTTTGGCAATAATTTTCAGGGTGCTTTCACCTCATCAGTACTGCTTATATCTGGCAGTTATAATAAGACTATAAGTCTCTTAAAGCACTGGGGCCTCTCCTCTAGAAGTTGAAGGCCGGTGAATAAGGCCTTCCCTCTTTTGTAGATGGTATGAGTTTTCTTCAAACATTCTCTATAAATTTCCCATTGTCTTTCCTATTTTGGAGAATTTTTCAATTCATTAGCTACTAGCATTGCACAGATGATAGAAACATTTCTGACAGTTCCTTTTTTGTGAGTTGGGAAATAGAGAATGAGCTTTTTAGCTAATGCGCATGGAAATTTTTGGTGGTGAATTTTTTGTTTCTCAAAAAAAAAAAAACATTGATGGCAAAATGGTTATGCATGGGACTTCCAATCAGGTTAGCAGTTTTTAATCACCAGTCACTCCTTGGGAGAAAGATGGGGCTTTTAGTTAGATGAAGAATTACACTTGGAAATTCACAGGAGTCAATTCTTCCTCTACTACAGGGTCACTAAGAATGAGCATCAAAACAATGGCAGTGAGTATGGATTCGCTGATTTTTTTTAGTTCAAATCAACTGAACAATGTGATTTTGTTTTGGTTTGGTTTTCTTTATAGAACAGTTATTTTGTCAACTAGAAAGGCAAATAATGAAAAAGATGAAATAATTACCATGACTGCAACATGGAAGAGCTTGTGAAAGAGACAAAACCAGTTTGCTGCATGAGTATAGTGTGAGATATAGTGACATAGAGATGGCACTTTCTTATATATGTTTTATGAGACACCTTGCAATTAGGAAGAATGCAGCAAGTATTTTGATTGAAGTTCAAAATGTAAAGTCCTGCCACTTCAAAGAGGCAGTGGAAATTGTATTTTATGCCAACTTGATGCTGCCTGGGTGGAGGCAGTCATGCAGCCGACCTGTCAATTGGTTAGTAGCCTGGTGCTGCCTCATTGAGGGTGTGAGCTTTCTGTAAGAAACAGAATGAGAGCTTCCTTTTCTCTGGCCCTTTGCCTTTCTGCTTGCTTGGATTCTGGGTCTGCCTCTAAGGGCAGCCCCATGTTGCTTGCTAACTTGAGAGTGGTCTGTCTGCACTCTGCTATGTTCTCACTGACCTTGGATCCACCAAGGCACTGCACTCACTGACTTGTGATCACCGTGCTTCTGCTTTCACCTTCCTTTATCATCAGCCTAAAGTGAGGTGAGTCTGAAGAAGACTCCAGCTATCATCTGGCCCACGGGTTTGATTTAGATTGAGCTGGGATGCCATCTTCATATACCATTACCTCTTGGTAGGAAGTTGCATCTTCAGGGTTAAGGTTAAGGGAAGGGTTAGAGTTAGAAAAAAAGAAAATTAAAAAAGAGAAAAATTGAAAAGTAAATCTTATACATGTATGAACGTCTCTTAAGGTTTTGTTTTCTTAAAGAACCAAACTTAATGCAGAGATTAAACTCAAAATATTCCAATTACATTTTACAAGTCTCGGAAAAAAATATTTAAGTAGAAAACAGCCTGGTTTTCATCTGGCAAGAAGTGCATTTATCGAGTGACTCTTAGTGGAGATTTTCAGTAGCATTGAGTATAATTGCCAATTTCTGCTCATTACAGAACCCAAGTAATAAACCTGTCCCCTGCAGTTCACCTGAAAGCTAGTGAGATGGGAGGTATACAGGAGATGGTGATGGTGGCGATTAATAATGATTAATTATTTATACAGTACTTTGAAAGGGCTCATTCGAAAGGCATAGGATCAGAAACAGATTCTCCTCTGCCTCAGGGACTGAATTCTAAGAAAGATGAGGAATTTGAATACAAAATATGACTCACCAAGCAGAGTATTACAGCTTATTGTTTCAAAGTTTCTTTAGCATTAGTTTCTTTTAAAAAGTACCCAAGAAAAAAGTCACCAAGAGCACATTATGTTCTGTAAACAACTGGTCTACTAATAACACCCAAGTGTAGATATGTTATAAAACATCGTCTTCTGAGTGGAGCACATCCTGGCCCATCAATTTTTGAGGATGATAACCCCACACAGAGAGGACCTGGTGGCCAGCTCCACTATGAGACACGACATCCCCTGCTGGCCCAAGAACCTATTGGGGGCCAACACTGGAGACACAGTGTCAGGATTGCACCCAATCTGACCCTACCAAACAGAGGAAAACACTGAGTGCATACTGCATAGCAGCAATGGGGAGAAGAGGATGGAGAACTTGAGGGAGTGCCAAGGATAGTCTTTGGGCCAGGGCGTGAAACACCATCAGACTTAACCAGAGGTCACTCATAGAGATCAACAAATAGACCTTGAACTATTTACAGGTTTTCCTTTTATCATTATCATTTTTTTTCTGGACATTTTCCCCTTGTAGTCATTGCTTCATTTCCTTTTGTCACTCCATCTTGCTATGTCTTTCTTTGTGTGCATATTAATTTCTGCAAGATCTATGAAGATAAGATAGGCTGGATGGCACTCTCGAGGAGAAAATGAGGGGCCCGATGGTTCATGGGGGATATGGGAGAGGGGGAGGAAAGGAGATGGTGTGGACCAACTCAGGCATAAAGGAACAACAAGTGATCCAAAGTCAGTGGCAAGGAGGGTGTGAAAGACCTGGTAGGGATTAATCAAGGTTAGGTTAACTGAAAGAAATTACTGAAACCCAAATAAAGGCCGAGTATGAGAGTGAGGTAAGAGGGAAGTAAAAGGAAATAGAGAATAGGAATAGGAGTTAAAGGGCATTTATAGAGGTCTAAATATAGCTATGTATATAGATAGATATATGTATATATGATGAAGGGGAAATAAGTCTATGCACATAGATTCCGTATTAAGGCAGCAGATGGACACTGGGCCTCCACTCAAATACTTCCTCAATGCCAGGAAACTTTGTTTTATTAAATTGGCATTCCATGATGTTCACCTTCCCGAGACAATTACTGAAGACTAATGTGTCCATAAGCAAATATGGTGAAGAAAGCTGATGGTGCCTGGCTATTCAAAATCATATTGTCTGGGGTCTTAAAAGCAAACAAACAGCCATATAGCTCAGAATCAACAAAACTCACATGAAGAAACACACCAGCCTATGTGATCACAAATTGTCGAAGAGATCAGGTATCAGGCATCAAAGAACTAAAAATTATATTACTGTAAATGAGGGGAAGTACAGCTTGGAATCCAAAACCTATCTTTTGGTACTGGACTTCCCATTACAGAGGGGTTGACGGAAGGAAATGAACCAATTAGGGTCCTATGTGGCAATGATGAAGCATACAAGTTTCCTCTATTTCTTTAATATTTCTTCCTCCCCACTACCATGATCCCAATTCTACCTTACAATTACAGGTAGATCAGAGGATGAATGCTAGTACAGATGTGACCCTGAAACACAGGGAATCCAGTACAGATGATCCCTTCAGGATAAGTGATGAGAGTGGCAATACTGGGAGGATGGAGGAGAGGTGGGGTAGATAGCAGGAACCAATTGTAAGGATCTACATATAACCTCTTTCCTGGGGTACGGACAACAGGGAAATGGGTAAAGAGAGACATGGGGCAGTGTAAGACATGACAAAGCAATAATAAATTATAAAATATCAAGGGTTCATGAGGGAAGAGGGAGCAGGGAGGGATGGGAAAAATCAGGAGCCAATGCAAAGGGCTAAAAGGGAGGGCAAATATTTTAAGAATGATGAGGGCAATGGATATACACGTGTGTTTGACACACAATGGACTTATGCATAGATTGTAATAAAAGTTGTATGAGCCCCCAATAAAGTGATTTAAAAACAGAAACAAATCCTCTTCTTTGCCTATCACTCAGTTTTGTGAAAGGAATAAAATGTGAAAAAAAAATACATCATTGATTTGAATTTTGCCAAAGATAAGAGCTGGATTTCTGGTTGGATTTTGTTTTTTTGTTTTCCATAATCATTTGATGTCAATTTTAGTTGAAATGATCATGAGGATTGATTTCATTTTATATACTGGTTTTACTAGTAAGGCAAGTTCTGACCCTAAGTATAATGGAAATGTATGTAAACTTTAGGGCTGATGGAGATAACAGAACTCACGGAGGAAAGCTCAATGGTTATTTACCATTCTTGGGGTTCTACTGTATTTCCCATTGAGTTATTCCTTTAAAAATTCTCAACAATTCTCATAGACATTTTAAAATTGGGGGAAGAAAGCAATATAAAAATAGGTCCAATCTTGGATTATGCCCCAAAAATAGATTAGAAATGTTCGGTTGGCCCTTTAAATACCCACATGCTGAAAGGGATGTATTAGTCACACAAAACGAAGCCAAGACCCTATTCTATGGTTGGTCTTTGAAGAGCTGGCATAGGGGCCATGTCTGATCTTCTCTGACAACACTTAGCAGAAGGATATTCCAAATCCACATCAGGTCAAGATCAAACTATCACAGAAATTAGATATGCCTTCACCACTCCTCCTTCCTTTAGCCTATTCTACTGACCCTTCCTCTCAAAACACTCTAGTTCTATGGTAGGTGGAAGTGACCTCTTTCTCTTGCTCTGTTCCATCTTGCTTCTGGGGTTAGTAGCCCATGTTCCCTGCCAATCCTGAGAGTTGTCAGCCTACTGCCATGTGCCTGTCAACCTTGGATCTCCATATCTTTGCATTCACTGTCCTATGATCTCCCAGGTTTCTGCTTCACCTTCCTGTTTCCACCACCTTCAGATGTGGGAGTCTGGAATGACTCCCGAGCTACCATCTGACTCATGAACTTTAGTTGGATGGAGCTGGGACACTCCTTTGATATAAATTACTTTATTAATGTAAAATCCTTTCTTAGACGTATTTGAGAGTCACTGGTTATAGTTCTCGGAAAGTCCCAACCTATTACACTGGCTAAAAGTCTTTCTTGTTTACTTCAGTGTGAGATGAACCTCTTGACCCTTAAGAATCTTTACACTATTGACTGAAGCAGTCATTTTTAAGCAATGTCCTCCAAAGTCAAACTTGAAGCTCAAAATGTTTCCAAAGTGCTTATATATTTGTCCCTTGTGAGTGATAGCCTTCTGAAGGGCACATGTTTAGAAATACTAAAACTACATATCCACTTATTTCCCTCTGCCAAGCTGTTTGCACTTCTCTCTACCTCATCTCTGCTTCTTGTCACGTTGGAACTTAATTGAGTAAGTTTGGTTGATATCATATATGGACAAGCACGCATCACCATCAACACATCTCCACAGTTGTTCAACACTATTCCTATGTACCTGTCTGCCCCACACCTCAAATCTAGCAAAGCATCTTCTCTCTCCTTTGACTTCTCTCTCAGATTGAAGTTTATCTTTTAAATTCAGGTTTGTCAAAATTGTGTTCTAACTTTCTTTCATTTTTTTCAAATGCATAAATTAAGCAATAAGAGGATTTTGTCTGCTTTGAAATCCTATAGAAAGCAGAATGGCAGTCCTTAAAAATGTCTAGGCTGATATGATCAACATTAAGAGACAGTTTTGCGTGAAAAAATATTAGCATTACAAAAACTGTAAGAATCCTCAATAAAATGCTTTCTAAATTAGCATTAAGAAAATAATATGAATGAAACACTAAAAGAAAGCAAGAAAATAATATTTGATGCCCCAGTCATCTTGACTTAGTAAATAAATGATTGAAGACCAGAAATAATGGCTGCGAGTCTTGGTTTTATTAAAAAGACCCCCTGTTGCATTTTCCAAGGCCTTTCATCTTTGTGAACACAATGATCCCCCCCCACCGCCAATACACCTGTTTAAGAAAAAATTGAGGGGTAGACACAGAGCACAAAGATCAATAATGTTCATTCACCAAGGCAAAATTAGGTCTGCAGAACTGAAGGCGTAAAAACTAAGGAAATATGGAAGTAGAAAATAAACAGCAGTCTGGGTTTACTATTATTGAGCAACTTCAAAAAGAGGATGCTTTCACAGGTGAGTGAGTGCTTCCACTTCAGCATACACTCGTTGGAACATTTCCATTGCTATTCCGCCAATGCCTGGAGCCATGTTTCTCATTCATTGTCATGCTTGCAGGTTTGATTCCTTCTTTCTTGGTCATGTCATGGGTCTTAAAGTGGTTTCATTTTGACTGTTTCTTTTTGGTCTATTACTCTATGAATTAGTTTAATTTTCTTTTGATGCTTCTGCCCAATCCAATATTTTACTCGTAGAATCTTTCAACATTGCAGTTTTAAGCTTAATTGTTTAAATTCTTCAGTTCCTTCAACCTGAAGTATGCTGAATGTATTCTTCTGTTTTGGTTTTCTAACTCCAAATCTTTGAACATTTTTTCTGAGTAGTTTAGAGTGTCTTGAATTGCCCTTCGAAATGTGTAAGCTCATTTGCTTCATCATTTTTTCCATTTGCTATGGTTTCTCTATGTTAAAGAGCAAGTTTCAGAGCCTCTTCTGACATCTACTTTGATCTTTTCTTTCTTTCTTATGTTTCTAAAGTGACCTTTTATTTAATTTGTAATTGGTATCACCCCATGGCTCATCTAGTCTTCGGCTATTAGCGTCAAGTCCACTAAATACGCTCTTGAAAAGGGAAGCTGAATTTAGGTAGGATACACTCAAGGTTGCACTTTGATCTCCTTGGACTGGTCATCATTTTGTTCAATTTCGACCTGCACATGAACAATAAACAATTTCCCTGCTGTTGGCAGTGGTCTTATTCTGACTGATGAAATCGAACCTCTCCATAATTTCTTTTACAGATATAGTATAACTGAGAAGAAAACAAAATATTTCCACTAAGAAACGTGGTAGAAAAATGATAAGACTGTATGCTGTCAAAAGTGGAAAACACACAAAAAAAGATAGGACAAAGTAATAATAATTTATAAATTAGTAAAGACTCATGAGGAAAGGGAGAACAAGAAAGGAAGGGATAAGTGAGAAACTGATGTCAATGGCTTAAATAGAAAACAAATGTTATGAGAATGATGAGGGCAACAGATGTACAAATGTGGACACACAATGAACTTATGTATGGATTGTGATAAGAATTGTATGAGCCCAAATAAAAGTATTAAAAAAACAAAATAAGAGCTACAAACAGAACAAAAGAAAATAAAGGAAAGCCTGAAAAAAAAAGAAAAAAGTGGAAAACATGAAAAACCCAGAAAAATGAGGCAGCTGGCCAAGCACCAGTTCTTATAGATTTCCCTATAGGTGGCATTAAATAAATGAATGGAGAATAACATTGCAAATTGTCTAAGAGAAAAAAGCAGACAATGATGCATTTCTGAATTTGGGAAGTAATTTTTGGAATCAGATCAAAATATGATGCAAACAGATGTTTCTAAATTGTTATTTAGGTTGGTAAGACATGGGCTTCCTGCCTCCAAATTTTGTTCTTCTCCTGCCACAATTTCTGTAAGTTCATTAAGGGATAAAAGTTTCACAGATCAGGAAGCAGAGGGAAGGAACATTTAATTACTGGTGTGAGCTGCAGCATCACAGTCTCACAAATGAACCTTCAGCCTAGATGGAGAAATAAATAGAATATTTACCAGCCACCTGAAACAACCACAGCAAACAAGGCCAAATGCTTGAAACAACAATTCTCATATAACAGACATCGTGCAGTGCACGGTAGCGATCTCTGAGAGAAAGAAAGACATTAAGTGATTCCCATGTTCCCTTTAGCTTACTACTTGGAAAGAGACTGCATATAATCACACAAGAGGTAGAACCCAAGCAGAACTCTGCAATCTCACCAAATTGAAGAAATGAAGATAGACCTGAGTAGACAGACTAGGGGGACTAGAAGTCACAGAGTGGTATGCACATATACACATCCATAGCACATCGATGAATGCTTGCCATAAGATCTCACCATTCTATTCTTTGGTATTTGCCCAAGAGGAGAGAAAATGTACAAGAACTTTTCACAAATACACATAATACTTACATTTCTAATTGCAAAAACCTTGAAAAATCCAACAATCCACTCATACTTCAATGATTGAATAAAGTGGGATATCCATATAATGAAAAACTATTCAAAAATAAGATGCCAGAGATGACAGATACACACTCACTACAGGAGTGACACTCAAGCATGCATGCTAAGTTCCAGTGTCAGACAAAAGAGAAAGAGAGAATATAATATGGATCTATATTGATAGAAATCAGATTAGTAGTCCTTTGAGAATGACTGAGCAACATCCTTTCCTAAGGCCTAATCCCAGATCTGAGAATTACTACCACGTCAAAACAAATCATACTTCATGCCATCCAGTCAATTTAATTCCAACTTGTAATCCCAATAAGACGGGGTATAAGTGCCGCTGTGAGTGTCTGAGCAAGTAAATATTTACAGAAGTAGAAAGCCACATCTTTCTCCCATGGGGAGGTGAGGGCAGGGCAGAAGGCTTCAAGTGGATTTGAACTGCAGGTCTCTTAGTTAACAGCTGGCCATATAACCCAGTACAGCACAGCAACATGGCTCCTTCAGTTTGATAAAGGGTCACTCATATGATTATCATCAAAAAGTAGCAAAAATTAGCATCAAAGTGACAAGAACCAGAACCAGAAATAATGACTGCTTACTCATAGAAGATATTGATCTCCCTTCCTTTTACCCCTCCCCACCATATCTTCTCCCACAGAAGGGCCTTGTAGTTTTAGCTTGATTCACTAGCCTTGGGGTAGCTAGTGAAGGAAAACGCTGAAAACAGATTAAACTATTGTGTGCTCAAAATAGCAGAATGTAAAAGACCCTCTTTTGGGAATGTGGTGCAATAATTTGACTGGGGAAAGTGACACTTTTTTAGAATCAGAGTGAGAGAGAATTAAAATAGAGGATTCTGAAATTCCTTTTTCCAATAAGTGCACTTTTACATACTGTTTTTAAGTCTGCCTTCAGAAATGATGGCTCACCAAGCTAACTTAGAAATCTGGAGTCAGTAAAACACAATTGCTTATAATCAGCAATTGTTCATATTTTTTCTGACACAGCAAACTTTGGTGTTTGTTAATCAAAGGAAGCAAAGGTTGAGTAAATCAGATGAATGGAGGAAGCTATTAGTATCAGTAAACTAGGGCAGCAAGAGATGTAATTCTACTTTTTAAATTTCTCTTTATATAGAAGAAAGTCAATATTCTTTTTCAAATAGTAGCCATATGTAAATGGAAAACCTCTGTTTGGTGTTACTAAGTCACATAAAACTAAAGAAAATCTAACTCAAAAGTCTACTTATTTACCTTTTATAGTGTTAAGTATAAGTAGGAAATTTTCTTTACAAATGTGGAACTTACATAATGTGGTGTCAATTTCAGACTTGAAAGGATTAAGAGTGAAGGGGTAGACTCTAGTCTGTCCATTGGGTCACAGCCAGGGAAGCCTCTGTGTGGGCCTGGTCCTCTGAGAATTTGGGTAACTCCTATATTTCCCTCCTTGGATATTGGAGGCACACTTCTCCCTCTCTGCCCAGTCCCTGTGAGACCACCTTGAGGAGAAGACACATGGATCTACTCAGATGCATCCAGAAGCCTAGACCTGGAGAAGTCACATGGAGACCCCTGCCAGCACAGAGAGGTATCTTTCTTATCTATCAGTCCAACAGACATATTTTAGGGTTTCTAATTTTATTATATATATTTCTCTTATCCCAATTGGAGCCTCTACTTCTTCCAGCCTAACACATAGCTCATAAACTAAGCTGGTTTAATCAGACTAAAGAGAAGAAAATGTATTCAAGGTTAAAAGAAGTATTTGCTCTCTTATTCCTATTGGGTAGAATGAGGAAAAGCTTATGTGACTCAGGCACTTCAAGTGAAATACTACAGCTCCATTTGGCAGTATAACGTAGTGGTTTGAGAATACACATTCTCCAACCTGGAAGTGCCTACTTATGATTTACCAATTTTGATTTGGTAAAAGAACAAAGAGAAAGTAAGTACCTGAATAATGCTCCTTGGAAATGAGGGTGGTGGCACTTCATCACATGTACTTCGGACATGATACCAGGAGAATTCGGTCCTTAGAAAAGGGCACCAAACCTTGGTCAAGTAGAAAATCAGAAAAAAAGAAGAAAACTGATATTCAAAGAGATGGGTTGATACCATGGCTGCACTGATGAGGTTGGGCATAGCAATTGTAAGGAGGCCCAGGCCCAGGTTGCATGGCATACTGCTGTATATCAGGACACTGTAAGTTGTAATCAATTCTACAATACCTAACTAACTACAAGAGCATTTGTGGACATTGAGCAATTTGCTTAATTTTTTATAACAATTCCCTCATCTGTACTATAGATAGTGCTATCATGAGTGAGAATCAACATAATGGCAGTTTGAATTTGTTTGTTTTTAACCACGGAGATTATAGTCATATATGCATCCACCTCATGGACCGTTGTAAAGCCTGACTTAAGACCCATAAATGGCTTAAAACAATACGTGAAATATATGTTCCATTTACTTACCCACTGCCAGTGAATCAATTCTTATTCAGTGACCCTATGGTACAATAGACTTGCTTTTTCTATAGGATTTCTCGGGCTATAAATCTTTACAGGAGCATAAAGCCTCAAATTTCTCCCCTGGAATGGATCAAACCATTGATCATCTAATAAAGAAATCCATGTGAAACCCAGTACACCATCAAACCAAAAAAAAAAAACAACAACAACAACAAAATCAATGTCAGTTAGTTGATTACAACTCTTACAGAGCCTCTGGGTTTCTGAGACTATAACTCTTTATGAGAGTAGAATACATCATGGAGGTAGAAAGCATCATCTTTTTCTCAGAAGGGTTGCTGCTGGTTTCAAACTGCTGACCTTGCAGTTAGCAGCCCAATGAGTAACCCATTACTCTACCCAGGGTTCCCTATTTCACCACCAGGGCAACTTACATACTCAAAAAGCCTTTATCTGTGTTGTGTTATTTGCAAGGATACATCAATATCAGAAGAGTAATACTTTGCAAATATTTTACTTAGTTGCCAACAAAAAAACATCATTACATTCTTGTTAGCCCTGAAATAATAACAAAGTAAATGATCACGCCCTTACAAACTGAGTGTAGTGTTCATAAAGCCAAGGTGGTTTTATTAGAATTTAAAGAAACACTGGTCCATGACCACAATGTCTACCCTGAGATGCTTGTCCTCCTAATGGCTATCAGTTGTCAGAGGAAGATAGAGATAGAAAGGTGGCTCAACTCAGACTTAAGTCCATTATTAAAAATGATGCACAGCAGAGTTGGCAAGGACACCTCATATGAGATATGTACCTGCCATAGCCTGAGGTTTTAAGGGTTTATCAGTTAGCTCAGTGTTGGACAGAGACTGACAGGAGCCGTCTGGGTCTTCTCCCAGCCACCATTCCTTAACAGATGTTAAAGACTCCATGAAAACTTGGTTGGCACTCAGTGTGTGAGGAAATCAGTTCAAAGTGAATAGTTCTTAAGAAAGAAAATAGCGGTGTTTCTCTCTTAGGGTTTATAAGTGAATTTTAAAGCCCCGAAACAAAGGAGACCAGGAGTGAGAATTCTCATTTCCCCAATGTGACTTCTTGCGGACATTACACCTATGGACATACAATAAATTAGGACTGAAGTAATGCCTTTGAGGTGCAAACTCCAGGCATCTGAAGGCCTCACACATGCTCCAGATAAACATAGTCAGAGGCAGACATGTCATTTGGAAGACACCCCCCATGAATAGCGTTCCTGACACATGCCCTGACAGTCTGTCAGATGTTCCCGTTTCCAAGTGGAGGAGAAAACCATCTGCCACCCAGAGCAAATAAATTGTCTCAGTTTGCTACAAAGAAAAAGTGGGGGATGTTATTCCTACTGAAACTTTGGGAAATGGAGAGAAAATGGTAAATCTTTGATCCCGGGAATACTTTTTCCACCCAAGTTATCAGACACAGCTTTGAGAGGGATGAATGTTCTCTCAGACATGAAATTCTCTTTAGATGGCTATCTGGAACCACAAGAAGGAGAGTCATTCCCACTAAGCCATGGGGAATGGATATGGATTTCCTAGGACTGACTTAGCAAAATGCCACGCATTGGGTGAGTTGTAAGAACAGCTATTTATTGCAACACAGTCCTGGGAGCCAGGTAACCACATCAACCTGTCTGCTGTGTCATACACCCTCTAAAGTCTGAAGGGAGAGAACCTTTCTTCTCTCTCCCTGCTTCATGGAGTCCAGGCATTCTTTGGTTTGTAGATGCATTTTCACATGACTCTCTATGCTTCTATGTCCCTTCCTTTCTTCAACAAGGATACCAATCAGATTGGATTAGGTGTTACTCTACTCCAGTTATGGTCTCATGTTGACTGAAAATGTCTTCCAGGACCTGTTTCCAAACAAGGTCATGTTCAAAAGTACCAGCATATTTATATGATGAAACTCTTACAGAGGGTTCACAAGGAGGATATGAATCAGTCAAGGTACAGTGTAGCAACAATGACACATGTAACTTTCCTCTAAATCTATGATCTATGGGGCAATAGATCTATGTGTATATACTTACACGGTTAGTAATAAGACAGCAGATGGGCATTGGACCTCCACTCAAATACTTCCTCAATGCAAGAACACTTTGTTCTATTATATTGGCATTCCAGAATGCTCACCTTCCCAGCATGATTACTGATGAAAAAATGTGCATAAGCAAATGTGGTGCAGAAAGCTGATGGTGTCCGGCTATCAAAAGATGTAGTATCTGGGGTCTTAAAGACTTGAAAGTAAACAAGCGGTCATCAAGATCAGAAGCAGCAAAGCCCACATGGAAGAAGCACACCAGTCTGTGTGAGGATGAGGTGTCAATGGGATCAGGTAACAGGCATCAAAGAACTAAAATTTATAACATTATAAGTGAGGTGAAGTACAGATTGGGGACCCAAAGCCCAACAATATGTGAAACAGCATTCCCTTACAGAGGGTTAACAGGGAGGACATGAACCAGTCAAGGTACAGTGTAGCAACAAGAAAACATGCAATTTTCCTCTAGTTCTTAAATGGTTCCACCCACCCACTATCACGATCCTAATTCTACCTGACAAATCCAGCTAGACCAGGGGATGTACACTGGAGCCAGAAACATGGGGAATTCAGGAAAGATGATCCCTTTAGGACCAATGGTGAGAATGGTGATACTGGGAGGGTCGAGGGAAGGTGGAGTATAAAGGGGGAACCCATTATAAGGATCTGCATATAACCTCCTCCCTGGTGTACGGGCAACTGGGAAGTGGGTGAAGGGACACCTCGGACAGTGGATGATATGATAAAATAATGTCAATTTGTAAATTACTAAGGGTTCATGGGGGAGGAGGTGTGGGGACGGTGGAGAAATACCAGGAGCTAATACCGGGGACATAAGTAGAAGGAGGATGTTTTGAGAATGATGGCAACAAATGTGCAAATGTGGTCTGCATACAATTCATGTATGTATTGATCATGATGAGAGTTATATGAACCTCCAATAAAATGATTTTTTAAAAGTACCAGCAAGTAAGGCTGGTTAAAGGATACAGCTCAACCTATAATATTAAAAAACATAGCAATCATAGTAACTAACTAAATCATAGTCTTTATTTAGTACAAAGAAGTAAAAATGAATGGAGAGTTATGCATCTATTAAGTCATTTAAAAACTTTGGGCCAGATATAGTGCTATGTGTTAGGGACAAAAAGGTAAGTAAGGTGTGGCATGTCTCTTAACAATGTTACAACATAGCAGAGAATATACACAAAAAGATCCTGAAAAACAAGGTGGAGATGTGGCAATAGTCTACTGGCAGGAAACTAAAGAGGACTAACTCATTGGATGTCCAAAGACAGATTTTAGGACCAAACATAGAGATGCATTATTAACCACTTCTAATTAATTGATAAAATTTTATAATAGATCTTTAAAAGTTCTCCTCCTTTTAGATAATGTCTGCTTTGTTTCATTTTTCATAGTAATCTTTTTCTTTTCAAGCATACTAAATGAGCATGCTCTAAGAAAAAATAGTTTCAAAGGATAGTTTCTAATGAAGACACATAGATTTGTTCAAATAAATGTTTGAAGTCATAGATTATCATATTAAGAAAATTGGAAGTATTTTGATTGGAAAATCAAAATAATTTGATTTTAAGGAATTCTTTATAGAAAATGTTCACAGAGCACCCCATGTTGGCCTTTATCTAGCCCTAAGTATGGTGTTTGATGTTTTCTTATGCTAAAATTTTGCTTTTAAATAAAATTTAGGGTCAAGATATCCATATATCAAGTTAGTTTGGACAATTGGCAAGGAAGACAATTCAGAAGAAAATCTCTATGAGAAAAAGTTTCCTTGTCCACACTCACGGTCCCCCAGTCTGCCTACTATTCCTCATGTAGCAGGCACTGCTCTTTCAGCACATTTCATTATTCCATGTGATCTATAGTTATCCCTTTTTTTTGTTGTTTTTCCAATGTTTTTTTCTTTTTGAAATCATTTCCTTGGAGTTTCCTACAACTCTTATCACAATCCATTCATCCATCCACTGTGCCAAGCACATTTGTACATTTGTTGCCCTCATCATTCTCAAAACATGCGCTTTCTACTTGAGCCCTTGGTATCTACTTGGTATCAACTCCTCCCTTTCTCTTCCCTCCTCAACCCTCGATAATTTATAAATTATTATTATTTTGTCATCTCTTACACTGACCAACATCTCTGTTCACCCACTTTTCTGTTGTCTGTCCTCCAGGGAGGGGGTTATAGGTAGATCCTTGTGATCAGTTTCCCCTTTCTCCTCCACCATCCCCCTCCCCTCCTTGCCTTGCTACTCTCATTATTGGGTCTGAGGGATTTATCTGTCCTGGATTCTCTATGTTTCAAGTTCTTATCTGTACCACTGTGCATCTTCTGGTCTAGCCAGATTTAATTTGTACCAACTTACCTTGTATTGCTCTTCTGCTAAAATTCCTATCTGTGAAAACTGCCTGTTATGTTAGGACAGAACTCAGGATAATTTTTCCCATACAAGTTAAAGAAGAAAAGTGGTTATTTTAGCAACTCTTCAACTAGTAGCCAGGTTCACAAGAAACGATTAATGGAAAGGATAGGGGACTTGAGTCTGAAATGAATCAAAGAAATATGTGTGGGTGTAAGACAGACAAATGAAAATACAGAGATGTGTGGAGGAGGGGGAAGCAATGTTAGTCACTGGGGACAATTAGCAAGTGTAAAGGAGCCCTGGTGGCAGGTGTAGTGGCTTGTGAGTTGGGCTGCTACCTTCAAGGTGGGGATGTTTGATGGGAGAAAGATGAAGCTTCTATACTGTAAAGGTTTAGAGCCTCAGAAACCCACAAGGGTAGTTCTACTCTGTCTAATAAAGTTGCTATGAATCTGATTTCACTTGACGTCAATGAGTTCGGAAGCTTTCTGTATGGAGTTAAAATCAAATGTTCCAGAAAATAGAAAGATTGGATTATTATTTCAGAAAATATAATCACATCGTGCCATGTAGAGAGTATGGCCAAAAATAACCACTTAAATATTATTTTAAACAATGATATAACAATTAAAGAAAGGAATGACTCATGCAAGGTAAACAGCAGAGGGAGAGGAGGAGACTGACTGTCCACTATTAGACAAAGGACAGCCATGCTCAGCATGATATCCAGGTGCAGATTCACATACTGATTTTACTTCTATCCTCATTTCCCAAAGAGTTTGGTTGGAAATTAAGGTGATTTTCTCTAGATAAATAGTTAATACAAAAGGCAGCTGTTGAAATGATGAAGTAGCTGATGGCAACAATGCATATGGATAGTTTGAATACAATGATTTCAAGAATATAGTAATAATGTATACTCATTCTCTAGTTTATTTGATTTCTTCTCAATTCTTAAAGAATCTCTCTTCCAATCCAAAGCCAGAAGATGCCTTGGGAATACATATTATTGTTATTATTATTCAGCTAGACTTTCTGCCCGAACATTTTTGTTCTGAGTACATGAAAGCAATTTATTGAATTCAGTTACATGGTTCAAAAATGGAGTCATGAAGTCAAAGATGCCTGGTCAAAAATGTATGGGCTCCTCAATGGTTTTCTGTCATTCGTTATCGAGAAGTGGCACATGGTGTACCTTCAATAGTATCTGACTTCCAGTGGGGTTCTTGTTTGTAGGCCAATTGGCAAGGAGGCAGGGTGTAGAGATGATTGCCTTGGATTGGACTTGAATCTGTGACCTTGGTCTTTACAAGACAACAGCCCAGCCAGTAGAGCTTACTGAACCATATGTCCATCTTTACACTTGGCAGGTGAAACATACCAGGAGGTGTCTTTGTTAGAACACAATTATAGTTAATGCCTATTTTTCCAGTCACCCAACATTTTCTTCACTTCTAGCTGAACAAACACTCACAGTATGAGTTATAAATAACAAAGGTGCCAGCTAAAGTTTTTAATCTGTGCTAAAGTAGTTAATCTCTTTTAATTATTTGATGAGACTATTGCCAATGTAAAAGCCATGTGAGAGAATTCTTTATCCAAAATCACTTTGTTTTCATCTTTAAAGGAAAATAAACATGCTACCCATCTAGTAAAAGGCTAAAAATTGTTCCTCTTTACTGAAAAGCTAATTTAATATATCAGATCATTTATCTTGTCTTCATTCCAGTGAAAATAGCTTCTTGATATCATGCTTTTTGTAGGACAAAAGGAATTTTAAAACATATTTCAAGAAAGTAGGTCTCTTGGAATCTAATAATTGCAGGGGCTTTATGGGTAATCAGCGTAACCATTTTATTTCAGGGTAACAGTACTAAGGTTACATTGTCACATTAAAACTATAAGAATCTTCCAAAACTATCAAAGATCAACTTATTCAAGGATGATGAGTGAAATAAATTGAAACATAGCTCTCATTTGGATTGAAGTAGGTAAAGAACAGTGTCCCAACTATGTCTACTTCTGAACCTCAGTTTTGTTAAGTCTATAATTTTTTACTCATCATCTGCTTTGTGATAGAGTTCTTGTTAAATGTTGGGATGATTGCAATTAAAACAAGATATGTTGAGATGGACATTTTCGTTTCCTTTACACAGAACAATGTGTAAGGGAAAATATCAGACTTGAAGCCTAAAACTGCTGGGTACATAGCAGGTGTGCTTGCAACTCATCCTCTCCAGGAGATGGCCCTTCTCTCTGAGTCTCTAGTGGGTGAGACTCCAGAAAAATAGCAGGGAGCACTTATGACTATGAGTGGGGTGGGTCAGTTTGTCTGTTATCCTCTTCTACTTTATAAAACAGAGACAATATCATCTTGCCACTATCCAATTGGCCTTATATAAATGTCAAGCGTCAACCTTTTATCATTATGTTGGTAGCACCGCACTGCGAGTTCTGTGAAACCACCAGCTGTTTTCTGGAAGAAGAAGACTTTTTGCTCTAATAAAGATTTACAACCTTATTAACCCAAAGGGGCAGTTCTATTCTATATTATAGGGCCCCTACATGTCAGAATTGACTGTGTAGCTTTGTGTGTGCTTTGTTGTTTGCTTGCCCTAAAGAAAGGCTTTGTTATTAAAATATATATAAGATCTGAAATTCTATCCTCCTGGTACCTGCCAAGGCAGAAAGCCACCGATTCATGGAATCTGTGAGAAAACATGACACTGCTGCCTCAGAGATAATAGAAAGCACTCCCTGCACAGCATGTAGCATGAGCAGCGCATCTGTCGATCCCCTTTACTACAAGTTCCACCGGGACATTGCAGAAGGACCCAGAGAGATGTCCACACAGACAGTGTTTACATTGGAGAAGCAGAGTCCTGAGTTTAGGGAACTTAGAGCCTTTGTAATGCATAGTAAATCTGCTGATTTTTTTTTTAATTCTGGAGGAAAATATTATCTCTGTTTTCTAAAGTTATATGTAAACCTTCTCTTTGCTGCAGAGAAAGACATTATCTCGCTCTTCCAAAATTATTCACTATCATACGTTCCTATTAAATAAATGTTTTAAAACATTAAAATGATAGTTAGGAAAAAGACTGCCAATATCTCTGCTTGTAAGACTTGTGGAAATGTCAGAAACAGACGGAATATTTCCTTGGAGTGCTCCCTACCTCTGGTCTGCTTTCTCTAATGAGTCTTGCACCTCTAGATTCTTCTTCCTGACATGCAACTGTGAGCCTGCTTCCGTCTTTCTTAGTCCTGCATTGCATTCCCGCAGCATTCCCACACCACGTCAGACCTCACTTCCTCAGCCTTACGTTATAGGCTATGGGCAATATGATCTAGTTTCTCTATGTAGATTTGCCTCTTCTGGTTAATTCTCACCTCCGACCTGGACAAGCAGACACAAACACCCTCACCTAGCTCCATGCCTACCTCTATCTATGCCTTGCCTTTGGCCACTGTCCTCATGTGTCTGCAGAATCCAGGTTGTTCTTTGACCCATGACTGCTCCAAAAGAATTTTCCTAAGGCCTCACGGCCCTGTTTTCTCGCATCTCACTGCTGTTACTGGCTCACACCTGAGTTAGAGTCTCATGTGAGTGGAGTTTGAATTGGCGTTTCTTGTGAATGATTCATCTTCCTCAGCATATTGCAAGGCCTTTCCTTCACTTCCTTGTCCCTCCAAGCGTCAAACATGGCATTTGGCATATAGTATATTCCCAACATGTTGTTAATTCGATTAAATTTCATGCCACTGTGTGTTAAAATACAACAGGGTGAGTGGACTGTAGATGTAATTTTCTCTCTTCTGAATCTCCTGACAGGGAGGAGTCTCAAGAGAACCATTTCCTAACCTCCCTCCCCTCTACCACCCCACACAGTCTTCTCCAATCGGTGCCATTCCTTTTATGCTTTCTTTACCTTTTCAGTTTCTTCTCTCCATTCTCCCCTTCCTCTTACGCACTGAAGTTGTGGCAGTTACATAACTTCTTGTCAACTTGAAAAGGGGTGGAACTTAGTCTGTCAACCAGGCCATAGCCAATGAGGCTTCCACATGGGCATGGCCTGTCCTGAGGATTCTGGACACTCCTACATTCCACCCTGTAGACAGGAGACTCATTCTGCTTTGTCTTTCTGCTGACAAGACATGAAGCTACACTAGAGCCCTGGAGCCCTGGGCCGTATGGCGACCCCTGGCAGTGCAGAGGAGCTTCCACTGCCACTGGTTCCACAAGCTTTTCCTCCCACTGGCCTGTGATCTTCCTGCATTCTTTGTCATTACATATTTTGCATGAGGAATTTATAAATTGGTTGTGGACATATGAGCTAATACTTATGGACTTGATCTGGACTTGGCTGGGATGTTTTCTTAATGTATAATAGTTCTTGGGTAAAAAAATTATTTATTATACGCATGAGTGTCTCTGGACATATTTCTCAAGCTACCTGAACTAACACAAAACTTGAGTCAATCTGTGCTCAGTCACCCCAGTGGGCCAAACAGAGCTACCCCATAGGGTTTGCAAGGCCTTTATGTAGTCTTTATGTAAGCACATTGGCACCTCTTTCTCCCATGGAGTAAGTGATGGGTTTGAATCACTGATTTGTCTGTGAGCAGCCGAGTGCATAACCACCAGTGCTCCTCCTCCTGTCTCATAAAGGTCAAGAAATGCCCATGGAAATTAGAGCCAGACCAATCGTCGTGCTGATTTACTGTCCCTTCATTTAAGCCTTGGTAGGTAGCAGGGCTGTTCAAACCTACCAGCGTTTCCTCAGGAGGAAGATGAGACTCTGCTCCCATAAAGAGTCACAGTCTTGGAAGCCCTATATGAGAAAGTTATAAACCAGAATAAGAACCCTGGTGGCATAGGGGCTTATATGTTGGGCTGCTATTCAGAAGGTCAGCGGTTGGAAACCACAAGTTACTCCTCAGGGGAAAGAGGAGGCTTTCAACTCTCATAAAGAGTAGAAAAGTTCAAGAGAGCTAGAGTGTCGGAATGCCACAGGACAATTCTACTCTGTCCTTTAGCGACAGTAAGAGTCAGCGTTAAGTAATAGCAGCGAGTTTGCATTCTCTAAGTCAGAGTCGATTTGAGGTCAGTGGGTTTTGTTTGTCAACCGTGAGCCTGACCTGCTCCCCAACTTTCTATAATTAGCGGCCACTTCAGGTGTGCTTCTAGAGGACTTTCATCAACAGGTAGTGTTGCTAGTCCTGCCTTAATCCCCCTAGTTCTGTTCTCACGGCATGGTGTGGGGGCGGGACAGTGCCTACATGTCTCCACTCAAGCTCCATGTGTCCTCCAAAGTTGTAGTGAACATCCTGTGTGACTGTGGACTCATCACCTGGTCTGTCTCTAGGGGTCATCCTCACTATAGGAGCCCTCAGTAAAGCCAGCGTTTAACAGATGTGAGCACTCATCTTTACCATAGTCTCTGCCCAGTGGTACACTGAGGGGGTGTCAAGACTGGGGCAGTGTACACCCATTGACTTAATGTCTGTGGTGGTCATGTGCTTATGTTAATTTCATGATTGGGAGGTAGGGGTGGAGTCTAGCCTTTTAATCTGGAGATAGCCATTGAGTAGCCAATGAGGCCTCTGTGTGGGCATGATTTCTCCTGAGACTTCTGGGATATCTTGCAATATTTCCTGGATGGAGGTGAGAAGCTATCTCCCCAGTTATTGGGAGTGAGTCTCAGAGATGATGAATTATGGACAAGACAAGATAGCAGTGTGTGAAGAACAGAAGGAACTGGAGGAGAAGCTACATGGCCTTACCCTGATGGAAGCAGGACTCTGAAGCTGGCAAAGCCACGTGGCAATCCCTGCCAGTGCTGAGTTGCTTCTGCCACCACTGGATGCTGTTGATGGACCCTGAGACCTGGAAGTGAGGAGCCATGGGGAGACCCCTACCAGCACCGGGACTCTGTACCCATTGACCTGTGACTTCGTGAGTTGGAATGAGACATTAGAGACTTATATCAGACATATGAGCTAATATTGGACTTATGAGTTTGTACTGGACTGGGTTGGGATGCTTTCTCAATGTTCCATTGGTTTTGTATCTAAACCTTTCCCCTATGTGAATCTATGTATTTGTTTCTTGAGTCTACCCAGACTAACACAATGTCTTATTCTTAACATCTGCCTTCTACTGGGTGCAGATTTAGCATTAGTTCTTATACCTTTCTATCAGTTCATGTTCTCCTGACTGAATGTAGTTGTAAATTTTGTGTGAGTCAGGTCAATTCGAATCTCCATTCCATGCTGAGGATGAGACAGTATCCTGGGACCAACCTGAACAGAAGGGGGGTTGGGGAGTGACTGAAGTTGAGAGAGATTCTAATCAAGTCTTGACCTCAAACATTGTTGACCTGAAGACTGTGGTGCTGAGATTCAGCCCCCAAGAGAAAATGAGCCTCTGAGCCCAGAGATCAGAAGGAGATTGTACCTACTCAGCCCTGCAGTAGAGCAGGCACCTATCTGAATATGTTATATCAAAGGGATATGAGCATGCACCAGTGGCTGTCAAATCTACTCCAACTCATGCTAATCTCCTATATATTGGAGTGCCACCATGCCCCCTAGGGTTTTCAGTGATTGGATTTTCAGAAATAGATCACCAAATCATTCTTTCAAAGAGCTTCAAAGCAAAACAGAACAAACTAGCTGGTATCAAGTCAATTCTGGCTCATAGTTGAACCTATAGGACAGGGTAGATCTGTCCCGGTGGGTTTCTGTGACTGTATGGGAGTAGAATATTTCATCTTTCTCTGGAGAAGTGGGTGGATCCAAGCTGTTAGCCTTATGATGATCTACCCAATGTGCAACTTACATGCCAGCAGAGCTCCTTAAATATCATAAGAATGGACAAACATCTTCAATCTTTCAGTTAGCAAGCAAGTGTGCACACACACACATTTAAATGTTTATAAATAGGTACAGAAATCTAGCATCCACTGTATATTTGGATATGCATGGATATTCAACTCTATATATGTATATATGTATACACACACACACACATATATATATATATATATATATATACATATATATCCTTTTCTTATTGCATTTGTACTCTAGTCATTTCCAGACCATGGTTTCCTGTGTTTTCACAGGAGAAAATAGCAGGAGGGACAGATGGCCTGGAGTCCAAGTCAGACTCTGGCAGGGGGAAATAGTTGGGTCAGTACTGTGTTCTTTCGGTGTGAGGTTTCCTCACGGTCTGAAGCAGGGTCCTGTTCACAGCACCTAAACCCTGCTTGCTGTCTAGTGCCAGCTCTCTGACTGGCGACTGATATCTATCCATTCTCATCAGGCAAGCGATCCCCTGAGCAGTGAGCCCAGCAGAAAATGAACAAGCTACGTTTCAAAGACCGTTCAAGAGAGCTGCTGGCACAGAGCTCTCCTGGAGAACAAAGGTCTTCCATGACAACCAGGCGCTTCTCTGAGGACCTCTGTGCCCTCGACTCGCCGGCCCTGCTGCACACAATGCCCGGACTGTGGACACTTCTGGGGAGGGAGTGTTACCTGGGGACATGAGTCTGTTGCTCCTGGATTCTTAATCCAACCCCTTCTAAAAGAGATTTTGGAAGGAGAGAGGGTAAAGGGATGCATGTTCAAATAGCCGGAGTCCTTTGATGCTAGTTGATTTCAAACCCCCCAGTGTCTCTGCTGGAGACAGATGAGACTTGGTGTTCCTGTAAAGATTTTCAGTCTCTGAAACCTTCTCTAGGGTTCCTCTGAGGGGGGTTTGGCTTAAGTTGTGATGTTTGCTTCTAGGAAAAAATGTTAATAGAAGGATTCGGAGACGTTCGAGACAAAAGAACTTAAAAGAAGAATAAAGCAAGTGCATCTTTTCTCAGATGTTCAACAGCGATGGTAAGAATTATTTTTTTGCATAGAATTTTCACCTCATCACAAAAACAGATCATCAGAATATTCCCGGAGCAGATGACCTTTTTAACCCTCTAGTCCAGGGGTTTGGTCTGCAATCAAGACAACAAAAGTTCAAGAAATGCCTCAGCGTGGACGGATGCATGATGACCTGTGGGTGTCTGAGGAGAACTTCTCCGCGGTCTCCAGGGCCAACTTTTAGGAAGTCGATGATGTTTTTGCTAACGTGCCTCTGAGCAGACTCAAGCTTCCCACCTTCCCATTAGCAGCCAAGTGTATTGACGCCCTCAGTCCGAGAGAAGTCTCTCTCTCTCTCTCTCTCTCTCTCTCTCTCTCTCTCTCTCTCACTCATACACACACAGCCACACACAGAGAGCCATGCAGTGCACACAACCGATACTTTCAGAGCACAGAGCACATAGTCAGCTGACCTGGGAACCTAGATGTGTGTCGCTTCCCGCATCTAAGTGGTGATCATTTAAACTGTGCTAAACTGGCATTTTTAAGGTCATGTTTCGATTTATTTCTATCAATGCTATCTGTTGAAGAAACAGAGGCCTTTATTATATGTTTACTGTGCTGTGTTTCAAGAGTTCATTGTATCTTTGCAGGGAGCCATAAAAAGAGTTTATACGATTTCACTGTACGAAACACAAGTGCAGTGAAGATGTGAGTAATTTTTTTTAGTAGGAAAGGTGAAACTGAATGGCAAATCAATGCCATTGTATTTCTTCATTTACCAGTGTCCTTGCGAGTCTCTGAGCAGAGGACTGCTTGCTCTCCACGTGTGTTGAAGGCACGTGTGCAGTGGCACGAGCCCCCGTGTCTGGCCTGCCATGTTCATGAGCCCATGTGTATGTATGCTGCTGTGTTCTACCAAGTACTCTCATGGCTGTGCAGATATGGGAGGGGGAGGTTAAGGGCTTACAATAGAATTCTAGTGTTCATAATTCAGTGATAGCAAGAATGATTTCGTATTTAGCTGTGCCCCAAACTGGTTTTTCTAACAGCATAAGCTAATACTTTACTGGTTCCCCCAAAACAAAAAACTAGACTCACTGTCATCAAGTTGATGCTGATTTGTAGGGATCCTAGGGCACAGAGGAGATCTGCCCCAGTGGGTTTCCGAGACTGTGATCCTTGACAAGAGTAGAAAGTCTGCTCTTTCTTGCCTGGAGCAAATGGTGGTTTTGAACTGCTAACCTCATAGATAGCAACACAACCCATAATCACTGCAATATCTGGGTTGCCTTTCTTGGTCTCAAGGATGTTAAAACGGGAACTTCTTTTAGAAGGTGCCAAATGTATTACAATTTAAAAGTGGTTTTGCACTAAAATTTAAACTTAATTAGGTAACATGCTCATAGATATTTAAAAGCATCTAAGAATCTGGAAATTCCATCAGAATGAATGGCATGTCTCTGACTAATGACAGCTGCACAAAGCCACTCAGGCAACTTCCCCTCTGATTTTGTGATCTTGTTGAACCACACAGCAACCCTGTAAGAACCCTGCCCCCCTTTTAGTTCTTTCCCCATAATTTTGCCTGTAAGTCTCTGTCACAAAGTCAATCTAGACCCATAGCAACCCCACAGGGAGCTCCCGAGTGTGCTCCAGGAGCAGAGAGTCTCACTTTCCCCTGAGGTGTGGCAGGTGTATTTGAACCACCGACCTTGCGTTTGGCAGTCCAGCGCTTAACCAGTCGGAGGCTACCGGTATCCATTGGTGTCAAGTCAATTCCAACCTGTAGAATCTCCAGAGTAGAGCTGTGCTCCATGGGGTTTTCCCTGGCTGAAAAAATGTCAGGTCCTTCTTCAGCTGCACCTTCAGGTGAGTTTGTTCTTTCGAGCTGAGAGCATTTACTGTGATAAAGTATCCCCAGGGCCACTCCCAGAGCTGGTATGAATGTGCTAGGGGAGGAGTCCCAACCCTTGCTTTTCCTTCATTGGTACCCTGCTTCTAAGTCATCTTAGGCTCTTACAGAAATCCCGTGCTCTGTCTGCATGCTCATAGTTGGCTAAGGCTGCTAACAGAAAGCTCAGCTTAATGATTACATATTAGCAGTGAACCATCTTGAAAAGCAAAATGCATTGCTAGCTAAAAGCTTTTGGCCACGATCCACTCCCGATCAGTGTTCCAGGGGAGAAAACAAATTTAAAAAAAGCCCAGTGAATTAAGTCTCCAGTGTGTCTGTGATGCTAGTTTTGAAAGACAAGCTAGATATTCTTTTGTGGATGCTGCTCTCCAGAGAGGATTCTATCTCTGGGCTCTTAAGGACAAGCTGCTGCCCCAGTTTATGACTGGGCCCCGCCCTGCCAAACTGAAGTCCAGTGCTGGCAGTAAAAAGTCATTGTTAGTGCCATGTTCTTGGGGGACAAAGGTTGCAGGAACACACACCTTCTTTCAGGAACCATGTGGATGCTCACAGACACTAAAAGAAGACATTTTCTCATGGGAACTGAATTGGTTTGAGTTTTCTCTTGCTGTCCTGCTCTGATGGGGGTTCTAGTTGATAAATTGTGCCTACATCTCATCCAGCTTCTTCAAAGACAGCCTAATGGTTTCTCTCATTTTCTTTCCTTTTCCTTGGTCACTAGTCATGCGAGGGGAAAATGTTTATCATAACAAACCTAATTACTATGTTATTAAACCTAATTGTGATATGTGAGTGGTTTAATATTCCAGAACATTCCCCATCTTAAGAGGATAGAGAGACAGCAAAAATGCAGATTTTATTGAGCACCACTGGGCAGTGCACACGTTATCCAGCATTAATTTTACAGTCATCTATCTGCAAGTTTCACTGACCCCCATAAGAGAAACTCTGAAGAAAAAAAATATATTTCCTAAATGAGAGTCTCAAAAGAAAATTCCCTGCCACTGAGTCCATTATGCACCCACAGCACTCTTGAAGGGCAGAGTGGAGCTGCTCTGTGGATTTCCAAGATGGTTACACTTTCCAGGAGCAGAAAGCCTTATCTTTCTCCCTCTGCACCAGTTTCAATCTGCTGATCCTGGGCTAGCAACTCACTGAATAGCTACAGTGCGGCCAGGGCTCCTCTACGTGATAGTGATAATGGTGGCCAGGAGCTTGTTTCAGACCTGTCCTATGCACATCCTGTTAAAATTCTGTAAAAAATCATTAAAGGGATCTGGGCGACATCATTCTCAACGGCTCTTTGCCTCCATGGTTGGGGGAGGGGGGAGGGCAGCAAGCACAAGCTCTGTTTTTTCAGATATGATATTCACTATGCATGCTTAAATTTCTATTTATTATGAGATAAATCATATGAATACTTTAGTTTCTCAGTCACTCAGCACATTTCAAGTCTCCGTACTTCCATCTGGACAGTAGTGGCTACATCGGACTGTGCAGATGTGGAACGTTCCTCTCAGTCTAGCAGATTCTATTGCACAATTGCACCGAGTCATTTTAAACAAGATGAAGCAAAGAAGTCAGATGTAGTCTTACCCAAACTTGTAAAGATCGGTGGCAACCTCACAATGAAACCACATGCCATGCATAGTGTGTGTTGTGTGGTGTGTATTAGTTCGCTCTTAAAATCGAGGGAGGAGAGAATTAACAGGAGTGCAAGAATGGCTAAAATCGGGAAGAGTTTTGCAAATGTCTTTTTGGATGCCAAGGAAAGGGTTTTGACTTATAATGACGATAAGGAGAGAATATAACCACATGTCCCATATGGCCAGATTGGGGACTTTATGGGAGAAGCTAGCTAGGTCTTAAGTTGGTGAATTTGAACAGCTGACCTTTTTGCTAGCAGCTGAGCCCTTTAATGATTGTGTCACTTGCATATTTTTCAGGCTATCACAAGGGCAACTCCCACAGATTTTGTTTTCAGTGAAGGGGTGGGTGGTACAAGATACACTCAGATTTTCAAGGAAACATTTTCTCGTAAAACAACCAAACAGTCCAAAGCAGCGTTTCCAAGACAGCCCCTGCCTTCTGACCAAGTAAAAGTCACAGGGATCAGTCTCTTCACATTCTAATCTGGAATAATAACTTCAATGAAATAATAGACGAACTACAGGAAATCCCTTTTCCTTTTATTTGGGTCCACAGTCAAGGCTAATGGGAGCAGCAACCAATAAATCAACAACACATCATGCTGAGCAAATAGATTGAAAAAGACCTCTCTGACATGCTAATGAGCAAAGATCTCATTTAGTCACTTTGAAGATCGAGGTGTAAGACATAGTATTTTGAATCACCTCACATGTATGTGAATGCTGGACAAATTTGCAGTGCTAGTGAAGACTATTGAAGCGCCACTGCCAGAAAAACAAACACATCTGTCCCAGAACAAGTACAACCAGAATGTTCCTCAGAAGCCTGGATGGTAAGATTTTGCCTCACATACTTCAAATATGTTATCAGAAGTTGACCAGATCCGGTGAAAGAGATCATGCTTATTAGAGTAAGCAATATCTGAAAAATAGGAAGAACTTCAAGGGCAGGCATAGACACCCGGGATGCAGCAGTGCTCTCAAAGATGCCAATCATAGTGAGGATGGCATGGGTCTGGGACGAGTTTCATTCTGTTTGCCTTGGGTTGATATGAATTGGGACTGGCTAAAGAGCACCTAACAAAAACAACAGCTTTTCAAGATGCTAAACATGAGACAGCCCAGAATACATATGTTTCAAAGATGGGCTACAAACAAATAAGCACCAGGTTTGTCCTGGTTTGTATTTTGAAAGAAAGAGTTCTGGTAGCATAGAGGCAGTTCAAAAACACGAGCCACTCTGCTGGAGAAAAACAGGGCTTTCTACTCCCCTAAAGAGTTAATGTCTTGGGAACTCACTCAAAGGGGAAGTTCATGTATGGTCGCTATGAGCTGGCATCAACTTAGAGGCAGGGTTTGTCTTTGCTTTTTTTTATATAATGTGAATGTGTTTCCAGATCATGATGTTAAAAAAAAGAATTAGAAAAGACACCAGAAGAGAGGAACTTTGGATTCAGTAATGAAGGAGTAGTGGTATCCTGGGAGACCAAGGCAGCTAGTGTTGAACATACAGACTATCATGGAAAAAGAGATGCTTAGAAGAAGAAATCTACAGACACTAATAGGACACAACTCAAGAACTCAGCAGCATGTTGACCAGCAAAGACCAATGAGAAAACTGCCTGAGGCCAGGGCGTGCCTATCCCTGGGCAGCCTGAAGGACTGAGTGAGGGGAACTGCTGATAGAGCTGTTCGAGCCCAACATGGTACCACTTGAATGGGGGTTACTCACTCCACAGCTTCCAGCTTCATTGAATGAAGGATTCTTGGCCTTTCATTTGTAACTCAGCTTTCCATCTGCCCAATCCTTCTGCAGGCATATATTCCCAATAAATATCTTCCATGCCAAGTCATCTCAGCATGTTTTCAGAGGACCTGACCTGCAACAGAAGACAGTGATGCCTCTAAAAACAGATAGCTAAAACTGTGACTAAGAGGAACTGTGTGCAGTGTAGTATAATTTATTTAGACCAGCACTACTACTAAGCAAATAAATACCTTGCATATATGAATGCTGAGGAGTGGATATGTAAAGTCTTTTGTATGACTTTACATCTGAGATGCTTATTAGATTTTGAACTGGGGACGTAACAAAGAGTTGTGTGATTCTGAAACTCAAGAGAGAAATCAGAGGCCAAGGTAAACTTAGTAAAATCACCAGCATCCAGACAATCTTTAAACAGAACTGGTTAAAAGTCTCCCAGACTATCAAAAGTTTATGAAAGGTCCCAATAGAATTATTGCATACTTTAACTGGAAGAAAAAGGAAATTTCTAGTTACATAATTTAGAGGAAAACTCAATGCTCTACCCATTTTGAAATATTCACATTTGATATGATCAAAGAAAATGTTTTGAAATATTCTACAATGAATAAATATATTTTGCCTTTGTTCATTATTAATATTTTGCACTATATATATCTTTATGAATATAAATATATTTGTGGAAACATTCCATAATATTTCCATTCAATTCTTCATGACTTTATAGCATTTTTTGTGTGAGCATAGGTCAAAAGTATTGCTAAAAGCTTATAGAAATCTTTATTATACAGGAATATCATAATGTGAAACTAGTGTCTCTCACTGTATCCACCATGAAAGTCTGTATACATCTCTAGATGGTGTTTCTATCTCTCTACCCTTTCCTTGAAGAATTCTAGGCTCTTCAATTTACTCCACATGTAAACAACAGTTTTGACATTCCCAAGGGATAAAAATAACATACCTCTTAAATGTTCTTTGAGTTTGTGGAAATAAAGGAGGTCAGGAAGGATAAGGGTGGGACTGTAAGGTGGATGTTCCATGCTCTCCCAACTAAATTGATTAAAGAATGAGCAGGTCCATTATTGTGATCAGAGAAAAATTCCTCCATGCAATTTTCTGGCCTTTTTCTCATTAAAAAAGTTTTCAAGTTTCTTAAAACATCTTGCTAATAAGCCCTTGTACTCTTCCTGTGTCCTTGAGAAAAAAAAAAACCTGTCAAGATTTTCTCTTTCATATCACCTAAAATAATCACTATAACCTTCTGAACTGATTGCTCAACCTTGAATATAATCTTTCCAGCAGTTCTCCTTGGAGATTGTTGTTTCTGTTAAACTTTTACATTGGCAGTGCCCTAACAAGACTAAGTCAAGTGTGTTCCCAAAAGAACTTGTTTGCTGGCATTTGTTGATTAGAGAGACATATTCAAATATGTTTGTTTGGAATAATCATGCCCATATATACACTGAAACTCTAGCACCAATATGTTCTGACTTACACATGCTTGTGTGTGCAGGTGATCACATATTAGTCTAAAACTTAGGGAGAAAACCCAAGATTTAATTTTGTATGAGTCACAGTTGATTTCAACTAACAGTATAATCTAGAATTTCCATTTTGACTCTGCTATATCTTTTTAAAATTAGTAATTAGGATTTACTATGAAGAGAAACCAACTGAATGGCAGGGCATTTGATTGTGCATGTGTGTGCGTGCGCAAGCATGTGTGTGTAACTTACTATGCTTCAACTCTTTGTTTTTCAACTCAAAAATGCTATTATTTTTCCGCTTTGCATTTTAATTATTCTTACTTCTCCTCTAGTCACCTTTACTATAGCAGAGGCAGTTAATATTTTAAAGGTACAAGATAGGAAAGGGGGAAAGAGGTGTAGTAAGATGTATATGACAAAGCATTGTACACAGAGTCACATGCTGGAATTTCAAGCAGGTTTTTAGGTCCCAGTTAAACCTGGACTATGGATGAAATGTATGGAAGAGGGAGGTGAACAAATGAACCTTAAGGTTTCTTCTAGCTCTAAAGCTACATGACATGAACAGGGAGATAGATTTATTTCCTCCTCATTACAATAAAGAATTGAGTCCTATGAGATTATTTCCCATTCTGACTTCCCTGTTTTCTGAACAGACCAGTAGTTCTTACCACTAAATAGAATGTTCGTGATTATTTAATAAATATATCTTTCATATAATTTCTTTCATATAATTTTAACAGTTATTATAGGGAGTTGGGCATCTACTAGTGAATAGGCTGTCAACATTTGAAAGAGGATTAATACTTAGGAAAGGAGGTGAGTAGACATCTATAAAATACATTCCTTAACACAGTGGTTCTCCACCTTCTTAATGCAGCAATTCTTTAAGATAATTCTTCTTGTTGTGGTGACACCCCCCCCCACCCCAGCCATAAAATTATTTCCGTTGCTACTTCGTAATTGCAATTTTGTTACTGTTATGAATCAGGTAACCCCTGTGAAAGGGTCTTTTGAAACCCAAAGGGGTTGCGACCACTGCCTCAAGACATGCTGCCCAACTTTTAACCTCATTATCATGAGAGCCATAGAAAGGGCATATGTGGAAATTGAGATAGTATCTGAATCCAATTCAAGCCTTTAGTTTCCAAGAAAGGTTAACTCTAAAGTGGAGAAAATCCACAGAAATTTTAAAGTATTTTCTTCTTACTTGCAAAGTAGGAATCTTGCTAAACCACTAAACACTTGGATGGTAGCTAAGAGTTTGGAGCTTGAAGCCCACTCAATGGTCTGCAGGAGTAAAGAGCCAGGAACCCATTTCTGTAAAGATTATGCAGTCCACTCTTGTTGCGTCCATTCTGGCTCTTCATCAACCCTATATTGGGCTCCTGGGGTTTCACAAATCTTTACAGCATTGTCTCTTTGGTGAAGCTAATAGTAGATTGGCACCACTAACCATACGGGACCGAACATCCAGGGCTTCTTAAGATTCTAAAAACTCAATGAAGCCCACTGTCATTGAGACGGGCCCACTCAGAGGGACCATATATCTCAGGGTAGAATTGCCACTGTCAGCTCCCGAGGTTGTAACTGTGTAGGAGTGGAAATCCCTGTCTTTTTCATGAAGACACATTGGTGGTTTGGAACTGCTCAACTTCTAGTTATCACCCCAATGGCCAAACACTCTACCAGCTCTCAGCTGTCCTATAGACTTGCTTGATGTGTCAAAATAGACTCAACACCATGCAGCAGCAAACAGCACAATAACAGTCAATGACTTAAGGGTTGTTGTATTCATATGTCTGCAGGTTTATTCTTATATGACTAAATGGATGATGCCATATGATAAATCAAGTACAAAGTAGACTCCAAGGTGCCACGAGTCACCAATAACTGATATTTCCAAAGGCATGAACTGATATATTCTCTGATGCCATAGCTATTAAGAGGCATAAGTTCTGGAGTTGGTTTTGTTTATAACCAAACAGACACATACATTTGACCAAAGAGCTGGGCAGAGCCCCAGTGGCGTAGTGGTTGTGCGTGGGACTGCGGCCCACTGGGATGGAGGTTCAATTCCAGCAGCGGTGCCACAGGAGCAAAGGTTGGTCCTCCTATTCCCACCACCAGAAGGCAGTGATGCCCAAAAAACAAAAAAAATTGACCGAATAGCATTTAGTCTATGTATGATCATGAAACTTTGGCACATGAAGCCTTTACCTGGGATAAACAAAGGGTTAAAAGGATAAAAATTTAATGGACTTTCATGTATCCAGCTGAGAAAATGCATGCTGGCGAGCAAGAAAAAGACCCTAGCGGTTCTCATCTAAAAGGCACCCAACAGACTTGCACTATTTGGTAGATCAATTATATAAGAAGAAGGTTTCCTAAGGCAGGGTCAGGGTTCTTTTTCTTGATGAGGGAAGAGAGACAACTTATAAACAGTATGCAGCTTGGTCTTCTACCCTAAACCTCCAAGTTACTGCTAGATGCCACTGTGCCATTTCTTGCTCACAGCCACTTCATGTACAAAAGAACCGAATGCTTCCTGGTCCTAGTCCTTCCTCATGATTACTATTCTGTTTGAGCCCGTTTTTGCAGATATCTTGTAAATATATTTTACAAGGGTAAAATATACTTTTTATTTTATTTGGAGGGTCTTTTTCTTTTTCATTGGCCCTGTACTTTACTAGGCATGTTGTAAACCTCCAGTGACTGATCTCACCTGATAATATGTCTGAAGTATATGAGATGAAGTCTTTCCATCTTTGCTTCTGGCAAAGTACAGCATTCTGGCTGACTTCTTCCAAGATATATTTGTTGGTTGTTTTGGCAGTCCCTAGTACTCTCAATATTCTTTGCCCATGCCATATTTATAGTGTGTCAATTATGACCAAGTCTTTCTTATCCATTCAACCACCTTTTGCATGAAATGAGGTGATTGAGAATAACATGGCTTGGCTTGGGTGTACCTGTGTCCTCAAAGTCACATATTTTTGCTTTTTAGCACCTGCAGCTAGCATGGACAAAGCAATCCCAGCTCCTGGTGGAGGCAGTACCAGAGAGAAGCAGCATACATCTGTGGAGTAGAAAAGGCCTATGATTCCTGGAAGCAATAGAAGTAAGGGTATACAAATAGCATCGGCAATGGCCAGGGTCAATAATCATAGACCAGCCCAAGGTAATGATTTTTAGAATATACTATATATACTTGAGTAGAGTATAAGTCGAGTTTTTTCAGCACATATTATGCAGTTTTGTGGTAAAATTAGGTGCCTTGGCTGATATTCAGATAGTGTATACTCGCATATAGACAGATACTTAGAAGGCTTGCGCAGGTAGTGACTGGTTATCAATTAAATAGAGCCTGGGGTCTTAAAGGCTTGTATTCAAACAAGCAGTCAACTAAGTATGGCATCAACTAAGTCCACACAAAAGAATCCACAGCAGCCTGTGTGATTCAACTATGATAATGGAAAAATACAAATATAATGAATGGAAAAGTATCAGAACTTAAGTTGTGAATACCCAACTTGTAGAAGGTTATGGAGGACTGTGGGAATCCCAAATCCATCTGCAGAGTATGTGGTCAGATTGGGTCTCTAGCAGGTGAAGGACTTAACAGTTTTGCTATCAGACAGAGATTATTTTAAATTTGTTTGTGGTGGATTTAACCACAGTAGAATATAGTTGGTCAGCTGACCTCTATCTTGACCCAACTTGATATTCTCTATGTTTAAATTTTTTCAATTGCTTGTAGACAGACACTATTTCTCTGGCTTTTTAACCACTGTTGGTGGCCTTTTCTCCTTGCTCCTTATTTTTATATTACTATTGCCCTTTTATTTCTGTTTCACTTTGTTTTTGTTTCTGTTAGGTATCCTAGTTTAGAAAGCACAGAAAAAGTTGGTGCATTGAGACAATAGTTTCTTGGGAACATGGTGGGGGGATGAAGGACAGTAACTGAGGAGCAATTGGTGGGTGGGGGAGGGCAGAAGGAGTATTAGAACTGACTGTGGTGATGTATATACAACTTCTTTTTAGAAGCAGTTTACTTTGGAAGTGTATGTAGGACATGTGAATATCATATCAAGAAAACTCCTGGGGGGAAAAACAACTAATTTGATCTGTGCTACCATGGGGGAAGGAGGAAACTATTTTCTTAGGGTACATTGAGTTCATTTTAATGGTGGTAGAACAATTTGGGTAATCATTAACAATAATGGTTGTACAATATGAAGAGTTGACATGGAATGGAGTGGCATGGAATTATGCTGGTAGAAGTTGTTGAACTGGAAAATGTTTTGTTGTGCATATTTTTGACAATTTAGAAAATCATTAATAACAATAAGTACAAGGGGGAAGGGAAGAATTCTAAAATTGTTGGTGGGAAAGATTATACAACTCTTCTTGATATGCTTGAACTACCGAATGCAGATGAACCGCCAATAACCCATTTTTTAAAAAAAGAATAACTAGTATCTTTGAATTATGGTGTTGGTGAATAATATTTAAATTCCTGTGGATCGCAAAGGTCTGTGTTGGAAAAACAACTTTGTGCATTTTGTCCATGTTCTCTGGAGAGACTATTCCTTTGAAATGGACATCATGCTTGGTAGAGTCAGCAACAAAGAAGAAAACCTTCACAAAAAGATATGACACGGTCGCCAAAAAATGTGTTCGGACATAGGAACACTTGTGAGGCTGGTGCGGGATCAGGAAATGTCTCATTAGTGTCACAAACACACTGTGAGTTTGAACTGATTCAGTTTGAACTGATATCTAACAACAGTTAACAACATGTAGAGAAGTTTTCCTTCCATTCTTTCACTAATTAATTTTAGTATTTGTATCAGGAGAGGGCATTGAATTTGTTCAAATACAAACCTTTTCTATACAGATTGGGAAAGTAAAAAGAAAGAGTCAAGGAAAAAATAGTCTGCTTCTCCATATCCATCAACAAAGAATAGCTTTGCAAATGTGCTATGAACCAGATTATTGACAGAAATAATTTTAGCATGAGATTTTAGAAAAAAAACTTTTTTTAACTTGTAGCAAGAGATTGAGGAAAATATTGAGATTTCCATTTTTCCCTGCCATAATTTATAAGCAAAGGCCATTTCATTTTAATGCCTTAGACTGATAAAGATAATGACAGAACAGTAACTCAAGGGGAAATTAACTAAGCAGTTTGCAAATTTGAGTCTGTCACATTGCAAATCTTTCTGTGATATCCACAGAGGGCATGAAGGTGCAGTTTCTCGTGTGGTTGGTATAAAGTGGCTCCCAGTGTGTGTTTTGTTTAATTCAGACACTCTGCTGATATTTGGTGAAGTCCTAGACATACCCCCAGAAAAAATAAAGGTTGCCTGAAATTAAAGGTTTGCCAGCATGCTTTGGGCTCAGCCCCGGTTTAATAAGCAGCCAGTGTCAGAAATGTTTTGTGATAAAAAAGAAGTGAGCTTGAGGTACTGGAGAGATCTTCAAATGACAAAGTGTTTTGCACCAGAAACACAATATTAAGCTAGAAAAGATCAGCATACCTGCCACTCATCCATGTTTGTGGGGGAAATAAAAAGCGGGACAATGAAGGGGTATGAGGACCAGTGAAGAATACAGATGAGGTGATGCACTCCAAAAGAAATGATGACAGACTCACTGAGCTCCGCGGGGACACGGGGAAAAGTAAGCAAGCATCCCTTTATGGAGGCTCTTCCCAGAAAGCGCTGAAAGTACCCCACTTGTGTACACACACACACACAGAGCAAAAATAACCTATGAGCATTTCATGATACGTGTATAATACTGTTTCTGATGGAAAACAGTTCTTCATTTGAAAACCTCTCCCAAACCTTGAAGTTGACTGCCTTCTATCACAAAAAAGTTCTTTTGTTCTTGGGGAGCTTATGAAGTCACCTAATTTTAGCTTGACAGAGCATCAAATGGTTAATATTGACCACGAAAGTTGGGTTTCAAATAATTGACTTGTCCAAAGTCACACCATGAAAACAACAACAACAAGCGAAAGCACCAAGGACTGGACTCAAACTCTCAAAGGTCACTCACACGCCGTTTCTACTAAGCCATATGTATCAGATGGCTTATCCATTCATGAAATTAAAATCGCTGCAATTGTCCACACCGAGAGGACTTTTTTATGTTGCTGAGGCCCACAAGGAGAAGTTGTGTGTTTGTTTTTCCAAAAGGACCTTCAAGCCTGCCATCACTGAGTGCACTATGCAGGCGGTGGTGATGAGTTTTCCCAGTAGACTGAGAAGCCTGCCTGGAGAAAGCTGGAGCTCTCTCCTGTGTGGCAAATGATCAGGGCATCTAAGTGAAGACACTGTGCTGTACAGTGTGGTCTACGCCTTAGGCCCTAAGACTGACTGGTTAATTCAATTTGTTCTGTCTCTATTTATAAAACAAGGTAGCTCTTATGCTAACTGATTACTAAAGCTAATGAGATCTGCTTTATTTATTACTAACATTAGTAAGAGGGATGCCTTTTCCATGGTTTTTATTCTTTAGCTTAGTTCTCAAAACTGCAGTCCCATCGAAATGCGGACTCATAGCAGCACTATAGGCCATAGTAGAACTGACGCACTGGGTTTCTGAGACTCTAAATCTATACAGAAGCCGAGCAGACAACCTCATCTTCCTGGCCTACTTGAACGGCTGACTGTGAGGTTTTAAGAGCTCAATCAGAGCTGCTTCTTATTCTCAAGTGCTCACTGACTCTGAATGGGGACAAGGGTGCCATTTATTAATGGCTATCTGAGAACCCGCCCCCCAGAATCCAAATAAGTAACTGATATTTTTTTATGCCAGATTGTGAATTAAATAATCTTAAGGGTCTTAGATTTTTATCACAAAGGTTAAACACTGCATGATGTTGGGGTCCAATAAAATAAGGCAGAGTATATATTTTTGGCAGAGTATATTTTTATCATCAAATTTTGCTTTCCAAAATTGAGAACCATAGACTAACAAATTTGGAGCATATATTATATGACAAAAATTGTAAAAATAGGTAGAATGATGACAATATGCATAGGCTCCATCGCTAAGAAGACTAAAATAAAATCCACTTTTTAAACTTTTATTATAGCTGACTGAGATACTTAAAAATCATGAGTGGTTTTGAATTTTGTCAGATACCTTCTCATTTATTGCCCTTTTAACTTTTTTTGAGAAGTAAATGAAGGTATTGACTATTACTTTTACTATCTGCATACTTCTAGGCTTTGATAGACATTTTCTTTGATTGCCTCTTCTTATGACATTAGTGAGGTTTTCCATAGAGAGAATAGAAAAGTTATTTAGTTCTATCATTTATTTAGTTCTGTAGCATTTTTTATGAAAATATATCATTAATTAATAATACTTAGTTTCACAACTCCTATCCTATACATTTTAAAAATTGATATCAGATTTAGGGAAACTTCTATTAAATTTCCTTCATCTGCATTACATAAACATTCAGAGCTTATATCAGCCATACGATTTTAGGGCACGACCATTTTTACAAAGATGGAGCCAAAGGCGAAGAAGGAAGCTCCTGCCCCTGCCAAAACGGAAGCCAAAGCAAAGGCTTTAAAAGCCAAGAAGGCCGAGCTGAAAGGTGTCCACAGCCACAAAAAGAAGAAGGTCTGCATGTCACCCAACTTCCAGTGGCCCAAGACCCTGAGACGAAGAAGGCAGCCCAAGTACCCTCAGAAGAACACTGCCAGGAGAAATAAACTGGGCCATTATGCCATCATCAAGTTCCCCTTTACCAAAGAGTCTGCCATGAAGCAGATCGAAGATAACAGCACACTTGTGTTCATTGTAGATGTCAAAGCCAACAAACACCAGATCAAACAGGCTGTGAAGAAGCTCTACAACATTGACGTAACCAAGGTCGACAACACCTTGATCAGGCCTAATGGTGAGAAAAAGGCATCTCTTTGAATGACTCCTATGATGTTTTAGATGTTGCCAACAAAATTGGAATGATCTACACTGAGCCCCGCGGGCTAATGCTAAATAGATATATGTAAAGATTTTAGGGCACATTGAGTTTTACTGGGCTATTTCTCTGTATATAATATTAAGTGCCCCTTGAACTGCCAGCACTCTTCAACTGTTTGCTACTGATTTCTTCTATCTTGGCATTGGATCTACTGACTCTTTGAAAGGTAGAAGAATTCTTGAAAGTCATTTCTCCACCAAACCAACTAACAAATACTTAAAAGTAATTCTAAGTTACCTACATATCATTCCGCCCACCACAGGCTAAAATTTATCCCACCTCAACATCCTTTTATGCAGATATCCAAAATGCCTACAGCCACACTAGTGTCACCACTGTGAAGAGTGACTGAGTGCCCATCAGAGTTAATTAAGACTGTGATCTAATTAACTGTGTTCCAACACTTCACTTTTACAATTTTACAAAATACCTATTATGGGAACATGTTGCTAAAGCCTTTCTTGAAAGAGTCTGTACATGTGAAGGGCTTGAAACTTAAATGCTGAAAACTGAAGAGTAGTCCATCTCAGAAGTCATGGAAAAGGTGGATTGTTATCTCTTCGTGCCCTAGAGGATTTTTGGCTAAATCATCTGGACTTCATTTCTCTAGGTTTCTGTTCTCATGCACCAAATGAGCACATCACAAGATTTTCTCAACCTAAATATTATGACTATATGAGCTATTTCACCTTGAAAATTTCTAGTTTCTCAATTTACTTCCCTGGCTCCAGTCTCTTAACTGTTAAATGTATCCCTATACATTCTACTCCAAATGAGTATGTTAATGATAGGAAGTCTGTTATTCTTTTATTTACTTTTATTTGTAGTCTGTGCCCAAGACAACTCACAGAAAGACAATTTGCTCTTCTCAAACTGTCCTGGGTGAAAGTATCATAATTAGAAGCAGCAAGTAGATTGATCTTTAAAAGAAAATGAAAGCAGGATCATCTGGGAACAAATGACTTCCCTTGTTCCTCACTGATACATACAAGTGCATTACTGCTTCACACCTAGAACATCAGAAAGAAAACTACACCTGATACTCATTCTAAGAATTCATGCTTGGAAAGGAGGGTATGGGAGGTCTGGTCGGGATTAAGCAAGGACAATGAATCTATGAGAAAACAATGAAATGCTAATGAATGTGGAACATGATGGTGGGACAGGAGGGAGATGGAAGGAAATAGAGGAAAGAGCTAGAAGGCAAAGGGCGCTTACAGAGGTCTAAACATAGGTATGTCCATACATAGATAAAACTATCTATTATAAGTTGGGAATAAAATTAAGAACATATCTATAGGCCAAATATTAGGGTAGCAGGTGGACCTTGGGCCCTCACCCTGGTGCTCCCTCAGTGCAAGAACACTTTGTTCTATGAATCTGGCATTCCTTGAGGCTCAATGGCCCAACACAATCACTGAAGTAAAATGGGTGCACAAACAAATGTGGTGAAGAAAGCTGAAAGTGCCCAGCCATCAAAGGAAATATCAAGTGTCTTGAAAGCCTGAAGATAAACATTAGACCATTTACCTGAGAAGCCACACAGCCACACAGAAGAAGCACAACAGCCAGCGTGGTCAGATGGTGGTGCAAGTGGTAAAAGGTCTAGGCAATAGACATCAAATGGGGCGGAAAGAAAACAAAACAAAACAAACATATATCACTGTGTGCACACATCCCCAATGTACCAATTGAGGACTTGTGAGAGCATGAGCAAGGGTGGTAAAGAAAGCAGAAGGACCCAGCTATCAAAAGATAGAGCATCCAGGGTCTTCAAGGCTTGAGCATCAACAAGCAGCCATCTTGCTCAGAAGCAACAAAACCCACCATAAAAGAAGATCACTTTCCTTTGCGATCATGAGGTGCTGAAACAATCAGGTATCAAAGAACAAAAATCAAGATCAACGGACCAATTGACTCCCAATATTGCTGATGACAAATGGATACAAAGGCAAACAAAGTAGAAGAAACAATGGTACCCAGCTAACAAATGATTGAATGCCTGGAATCTCAAAGACTTGAAGATAATCGAGTCACCATTCAGCGCAGAAACAGCAAAGTCCACATGCAGGAAGCACACCAGCACACGTGATCAAGAGGGGCCGAAGGGAGCAGATATCGAACACCAAAGAACAAGAATCACATCATTACATAGGAGGAGGAGAGCAGAGTGGGGACCTAAGGTCCACTGGTGGGTAATTGGTCACCCCTTTACAGGGGAATCACGGGAAGGAGACAGACCAGTTAGGGCGCAGCCAGGCAATGATGATGCATACAAGGTTCCTCTAGTTCCTGAAGCCTTCCTCCCTGCCCCCCCAACCATCATGGTCCCAACTCTACCTTGCAAATCCAGATGGACTGGAGAAGTCACACTGGCATAGAGAGGAGCTGGAGATATGGGGAAACCAGGATGGAAGGGCCCCTTCGGGCCAATGGTTAGATTGGAGATACTGGAAGGATGGAGAGAAGGGGGAAACCAACAGCAAGGATATATACACAAGCTCCTATTTGAAGGACGGGAATCAAAGGATTGGGTTGGGGGAGATGTTGGGCAGTGCACAATATGACAAAACAATAACAATGTATAAAATATTGAGGGTTGGAGGGGAGGAGAGACCAGCGGAAGAGGGGAAGGAATGGAAAAGCCAATAGTAGAGGCTTAAGGGAAAAGGTGGACGATTAGAGAACAATAATAGAAGTGGACATGTGAGGGTGCTTGACGAGTATGCTTATTTATATATTGTGAAAAACGATGTATGAGCCCCCAATAAAATGATTTAAAAAAAGAATTCATGCTACAATTCAATAAAAATTGAAAAGTGTTATCATGACATTATTCTAGGATATGGATTGGGAATAACGGAATTTTTCTATTTATAATTTGCTAAATGGTGGCAATCAACGCACATAAAAAACAAGCTCTCCATTTCTTAATGGCAATGAAACTCTTAATTTGTCTAGGCTTTGATTTTTCATGGTGGTAATCTTTTATGAGCTAATATGCAAAACATTTTGGGGCCAGCTACAGAATTTTGTAATGTCTGTATAAATAGCTTGATTTAACACAAGTTATGTTCTTCAAATAATAGCAACAGAAAGGCAAATTTATCAAATATTGACAAGTTCTGTGACTTGTGGAATGCCAATCCAAGTCTCAGATTTGGAACTGTTGAGATTAAAAATGATTCAAGCAGTTCAATGTTTTCTATTATTATCAGTTTAACAATATTCCTTGGACCTTCTCTTACAAATCTGTCAACATTCATCCTTAGTTTGTACATCTTAATAAAAGCTAAATAAACCTAAAACTTAATAAATATCTCTAAGTTTCTCATCAATGAGGCACAGCAAGTTTGCTATCTCTTAGTTTTAAACATACCCCCACAAAAATTATCTCATTTACAGGCCTCAGTTTTTGTAACCAGTATACTTTTATTGATGTCATTACTAAACATTTTGCTCATATTGCATTCCCCCCTTCTTCTGTTTGCTAAAATATGACCTTTAGAGAACTTTCAATGACATTAGTTTCTTAAAATAACATAATCTCTAATTTTTCCCAATTATATCCCACCTCATTTTGTATAACAGCCTGGTTAGGTATGGATTTTAACAATCTTGGTCATGAAATATCTAACAGGGGTGAATGTGTGTCTATTACATTATATAGTTCACTGGTCTTTTAGTTGATTTCAAACTTGCAGACCTTGCCATTAGCAGTTCAAGCACTAACCTATTCTACCACCAGGGCTCACAATCTTTGTTCTGTTTTTGTTATTTTTTAAATCATTTTATTGGAGGCTCATACAAGTATTAATGTAATCCATACATTCATCCATTATATGCAAAGCACATTTGCACATTTGTTGCAATCATCATTCTCAAAGCATTTTCTTTCTACTCAAGCCTTTGCCATTAGTTCCTCATTTGCCCCCTCCCTCCCTGTTCCCTGCTCCCCTGTGAACACATGATCATTTATAAATTTTTATTATTTTGTCATATCCTACACTGTCTGATGTTTTCCTACATTTTCTTCCTTGTTGTCCATAACCCAGGGAGGAGGGTATATACAGAACCTAGGAATCAGTTCCCCCTTTCTACCATCTGGTAACACTACTCTCACCACTGGTCCTGAAGGGATCATCTGCCCTGGATTCCCCATGCTTCTGGTTCCATTATTTTTTGATATTATGTTTTCTTCATTTCTTTAATCTATACTCTGGGTAATTTTCAAAATTCGGTATAACATTTTCTCTCTATCTGGTTAGTATAACGTTTATTGTGGTCTCACTTTTAGCTGTGTAAAAATATATATGGGAACAACTGTATTTGATTTATGATTCACAATTACCTATTTTTGTTTTAGTGGTCCTCGACCTTTGTCTTGTGGGTAATATTTTGCCTTTTATTCACTAAGCTTGTTAATAAATATTTATGTTACTTAATTACTTCTATATTCTCCCACATGAATTCCCTCCCCTCCCCATGTTTTGTTGCTTTGTAAGTAAGAGAACATCTATAGGATGTATATGGAAAATTTGGCTCCTGTGTTTCTTTTTCACAGATTTCCCTTTTTTTTTTTCCTTTCCCATCTCTCCTTTCCTCTGCAGTAGACTTTATGTAGTTTTGGCTTGACTCTAAGGGGTTATAAACTAGTATCATATTTCAGTTCTCTTCATGGCTTTCACCTCAGTAGTAAAGCCAATGTACAGTATTTGTCTGGCTTTCAAACATTCAGAATTCTTTGCTTTCCCTTCAAACTTTGAATTTGTATTCAACTTGAAACAGGATAATAGAGATTTTATCACTTTCACTTATGCATGGGGAAGCACAGTTTCCAGTCTTCTGCTTCTCAAGAAATTCTGTCTCCTTTTCCCTGAGGCACTGAATTAGGGAA